>OX463859.1:34557329-34749178 GCA_949825065.1 Odontocerum albicorne | reverse complement strand
ACTCATTTTACGCAGGAGCTTCTGCATTTCTTATGTTTTTGTTCGATCTCACGGCACAAGTATTAGGCAAATTATATAATAAATTGTTGTACACCACGCTTCTACTTGTTTCAGCATCGACTTCACAAATATAGTGTTAAGGTTAGGCCAGATATTCGCGCTTCTGGCAATTTGTGAAATTACTAGTACTACCGTCCTCCGATGAAAGATTTCATTTCACAAGACTCGCGGAGCATGATCTGAAGTGGCAATCTTTTTACAATTGCACAACGGAGATTCAATATGTGTTCCCTAAATTCAACGTTTATATTGTATGATTGTATTGTATAATACAACAATTCCGTTGCATAATACAATAATAGGACGACCTTGTTTCTCAGCCCTGGGGTTGCGGGTTCAATCTCCAGTGAAAGCCTCCTTGCGGGTCGGTTGAAAGGGATTGTCATGTGTCAATAAGCCCATCAGGTTGTGATGTATGCAACTAGTGTAAAACGATTTGGTGGGGGCATTGCCATATTTTTCAACGAACCAGAAGGTTATTATATAAACTTTTAGTGATAACCACATTGGAGATCTTTTTTAAAATAAATTGGGCTCTAACAGAAATTGAACCAATTACTTCCAGGCTTGAAAATAGGCGTCTCATCGGGAGGCTCTGACATTAAAAAAGATATTTGGTGACCAATTCGCTATTTTTTCACATCTTAAGCATGTTAAACTTCTACGAAATCTCCTAGTAGCCTAACGAGTAAGATGCTCGCTACCTAGCCCGGGGATTGCGGGTTTGATTCCCATTAGAAACCAGATTTTTTTTAAAAGGGTTCCAGTCTGATTTTCCCTCAAAGTCTCTTTAATATTTGATATTTCTGTTTGGTTGGAAGAGATTGTCACATAACAATAATCCCGCAAAATTGTACTGAATACAACAAAAGTGAAATACAATACAATACAATACATGTTTCATAAATATGAAATTAAAGAGTGATCATAAAAGATGATAGGTTTATTTTTATAAGCCACCCGTTAGGAGCCCTTAGTTTGGTTTTATAAGCCACCCGTTAGAAGCCCTTAGTTTGGTTTTATAAGCCACCCGTTAGGAGCCCTTAGTTTAGTTTTATAAGCCACCCGTTAGGAGCCCTTAGTTTGGTTTTATAAGCCACCCGTTAGGAGCCCTTATGTTGGTTTCGAGCGGAACCACTATTAAAAGGTATTTCTCAGTTGCTGAGTGCCGGCTGGAGCAATATACTCGCACATTCTTGTGGCGCTCTAATTCAAGGCAGAACTAACATACGAGTATACGTGTATAATTAGTCCTTAGTTTTTTTTATGTTTACATTTTCAGGGGAAAATAAATAGAAAAAATTGTCATCAACAGAAGTTGTGCTCTTGGAATAATTGATGACTTTTGATTCTGTTTCTTATCCCTGTCGATACGGTGATGCGATATTCTTATCCCTGTCGATACAGTGATGCGATATTCTTATCCCTGTCGATACGGTGATGCGATATTCTTATCCCTGTCGATACGGTGATGCGATATTCTTATCCCTGTCGATACGGTGATGCGATATTCTTATCCCTGTCGATACGATATGTTACATTCTCATATAAAAAACCTGATTCACGCATATCGTAAAACGTGGAATCATTTGAACGCTCAGCATAATACTGCACATTTTAGGAGAACCTGGTGATGGAAACACAAATTCAGATGTTAGAATAAAACCAGTCCGGAAGTGGATCTACCAAAAGTCAGACCTGGAGCCCCCGCTTGCTTAGCTTGCTTAGCGTGAATTCTAACCGTTTGACGATCTTCGGTACTCGTTGCTTTAAGACACAACCTCAAAGTGTCACTCCTTTACCTACGTACTATACATTACAATTCTGCCATTTAATTATCTTTACTTATCCTGGCAAGCGCAGGTCATTGACATAATGATTTTAGTTTAGTATCATTTCAAATGTTTGCACAGATGGTATAATCAGTCAATCAATCGAGCGAAAATTATTTCATGAAAATAGAGGATATAAATACTTTGAACCAATTAACGGAAATTTTTAATTGAAAGGTGAGTTCTGGTTTAGATTGAAGGCAGTCCGTCGGCGGGACGGCATGGAGACTGTATAGAGACTGTAGGGAGACTGTATGGAGACTGTATGGAGACTGTATGGAAACTGTATGGAGACTGTATGGAAACTGGATGGAGACTGTATGGAGACTGTATGGAGAGTGTATGGAGACTGTATGGAGACTGTATGGAGACTGTATGGAGACTGGATGGAGACTGTATGGAGACTGGATATGTGTTAGAAGGTAAGGGCTGGCGGAATTTAATGATCGATAAATATGAAGTACGTAGCGTCAAAATAAATGAGACGCCAGAATATATCGACTGAACTTGAATTATTCTTGAGTTATCTTTTTATTCTTTCTCTCAATTACATATTCAAAACGACCGCCTTTCCGGAGATGTTGACTCTCGACTATTCTTACATCTTTTTGGAGGTTTTCCTGAAGAATTCGTTCCAGCGGAGATCATTACACCCGTATTTGGGCAAATGAACATTTGTTCGATAAGGTGGTCATCAATCATCCGTTATCATCTAACTGATTTGTTCAATAAGGCTGTCATCAATCATCCGTTATCATCTAACTGATTTGTTCAATAAGGCTGTCATCAATCATCCGTTATCATCTAACTGATTTGTTCAACAAGGCTGTCATCAATCATCCGTTATCATCTAACTGATTTGTTCAATAAGGTTGTCATCAATCATCCGTTATCATCTAACTGATTTTTTGGAGAAGGTTTTTCATTAAGATACATAACTTATTTAAAGGATGCTAGATTAACAGACTTTAGATATATGACGCCAGTAATGAATCTTTTATTGTTTTAAATCTAGGAAAAATATTGATATTTTTTAAGGAAAAAAATTACACAATATATCTTTTGAAACATTAAATATATTTTTTAAGTTTTCACATATTTTTTTAATAACTTTTTAAATCAACAAGTTTCGTCTAAAACATCAAGTAATTTTTTTTACTCTTAAATATCTTCCGTACCATTCCGTGCGACACGGCCCGCAACGGAAAAGCGGACCATTCCGTGCGACACGGCCCGCAACGGATAAGCGGACCATTCCGTCCGACACGGCCCGCAACGGAAAAGCGGACCATTCCGTCCGACACGGCCCGCAACGGAAAAGCGGACCATTCCGTCCGACACGGCCCGCAACGGAAAAGCGGACCATTCCGTCCGACACGGCCCGCAACGGATAAAACTTGATCATATTACTCCGGTCTATTGGATCAACTAGCATCTTACCGACTTAGCTAGAATACAATTACTTGGAAATTATAGAAAAATATATGAATGTACTATATGCCATTTTTATACTGTATACACAAACGTACTATACGCCATCTTTATACTGTATACACAAACGTACTATACGCCATATTTATACTGTATACACAAACGTACTATATGCCACCTTTATACTGTATACACAAACGTACTATATGCCACATTTATACTGTATACACAAACGTACTATATGCCATCTTTATACTGTATACACAAACGTACTATATGCCACCTTTATACTGTATACACAAACGTACTATATGCCACCTTTATACTGTATACACAAACGTACTATATGCCACCTTTATACTGTATACACAAACGTACTATATGCCATCTTTATACTGTATACACAAACGTACTATATGCCATCTTTATACTGTATACACAAACGTACTATATGCCATCTTTATACTGTATACACAAACGTACTATATGCCATCTTTATACTGTATACACAAACGTACTATACGCCATCTTTATACTGTATACACAAACGTACTATATGCCACCTTTATACTGTATACACAAACGTACTATATGCCATCTTTATACTGTATACACAAACGTACTATACGCCATATTTATACTGTATACACAAACGTACTATATGCCATCTTTATACTGTATACACAAACGTACTATATGCCATCTTTATACTGTATACACAAACGTACTATACGCCATCTTTATACTGTATACACAAACGATCTAACATACATACTTAAATCGCGAAAAGTCACCACAAGTGGCGCTTTTCCCCTTATAACAGATCTGCTCAGAGGTATGGAGAAATGTAGAAGAAATAAAAATACGAGTAATATCGTCCCACCGGCAGTTCTTAATTGGATTAGACTTACTCACAGGCCCACCAATTACGGCGTGACGCACGACCCGGAGAGCCCTGCAGAGGAACTCTCTTCCTTTTCTTTCTTCCCTTTCCTTATCGACTCTCCCCCGTCTTCACCCTTGCTGGACTGAATTCGATTAGCGAAAAGCGGAAAAATTTAATATTTAGGCACTTAAGTAATGTCGCTTATTCCGCTTCCCTTGTTTGATTGATTGTAAATTAAAAGCTAAAGCGGGTTTAAAATATTTGAAAAGCGTCTCGTCCAATTGAGACTTTTTTATTTAAATTATGATTATAAATTTAAAGACTGCTTACAGAAATATTCAAAACCTCACGTCTACCAAATTTTCCTCTAAATATTTTTCAACTCATTATTACATTTAATTTCTTGAGAAAATGGCAAAAAGAACTACATTACCTCTTAAACACACATCGAGCACAAACTTTATAATCTCAGTTGTGGGTTGAAATGATTTGTTGCGAAGATTTGGGTTAAATATTTGGGTTTGAGTAATTGAGTTAAAATTACAAAACTGAGAAATCCCTCAAATCATAACTATTACAATGATAAATATAACGCCATATCCTATTGAGGTAGACAGAGAGATCAGATTCCAACTTAACTATATCCTAGTAGAGATCTTTCACTTCTGCCACATAATAACATACACCTCGTCACGTGAACAGACAGCTTTGCTTCTTCTGAAATACTAGGATCTGCAAACACATTGTGCAATCCATCATTCATTCATTTGTCTGCATTCATTCATCATTCATAATTCATCATTGAGCATCACATAATCATCTAATATGAGTTTGCTTTCTACGCACGGCATTTCTTTAAGTCGCTCTAATACCAAAAGTCCAGAACATTCATTACACTTAAAACTTAAATTTTAATATATTTTTGATCCTAAATGTTATAATTTATGTATATGAATTCTGTTTCTATTTTGATCTTGTAGTTTTTTTATGATTTCTATCAATAAACGAGATTATTTTTATAAATTTCCCCGATTTGTGGGATGAGCATTATAACTTCTGAGAAAACCGTTAATATTCAAGGAATCTTGTTATATTACGATAATACAGGTTGATACGAGTAAACGGATCGATACACTCGTCTCAGTATGAACAAGTAGTCGCTTATATTTAGCAGTTAAATACAGGTTGATACGAGTAAACGGATCGATATACTCGTATCAGTATGAACAAGTAGTCGTTTATATTTAGCAGTTAAATACAGGTTGATACGAGTAAACGGATCGATACACTCGTCTCAGTATGAACAAGTAGTCGCTTATATTTAGCAGTTAAATACAGGTTGATACGAGTAAACGGATCGATACACTCGTGTCAGTATAAACAAGTAGTCACTTATATTTAGCAGTTAAATTTTCAATACAAGTTTTATTAAGGTAAGTTAATCATTAATGATTGGATTCAAAATGTGTCAAAATTTAATGAAAGTTAAATAAAGTAATATTTTAAAATCTTATTAGAGAATAATGAAACACAAATATGTGTTTATTATTGTAGAAACGCTTAATAAATTATTGAAAAGCGAAAAAATGCTCGAATAATTTCATCCAATTAAATATATATTTTAGTATTATAATATAAATATAAAGACACAAGCAGAGTTTAATTTTGCGTCAATTTTTTTAATCTTCTTTATATCCTGAAAAATATTGATTGCTTCGATTCCAGGAAAAAGTAAATGAAAAGAATGGTTTAGTTCGCTTTTTAAAAACAGAATGGTTTTATTAATAAATATTAATAAAATACACATCTCAAATAAAACTTAATCTGATTTTTTAATCAACTTTTTTAGACAACTTCCTGTTTCACCGTTTTTGACGTAATCCGTTTAACTAAGTTATCTTGAAATCGGTTTTATATTTGGCCTCATTCCTTTCAAAAACATAATATCTCATTTCTTTCAAAAACAAAATGAGGAATTGATAAGGGGGTGTTAAATGATTTTAAAATTTGTTTAGTGATAATTATAAATATAATGTGCATTATCATGTTTGTTCCATGAATTGTAATCCTTAGATGTTTTAAAATTAACTTAGGAAAGATAATGATAGTACCATATACTCGTACACGTGTACCTTGGGAATGATAATGATAGTACCATATACTCGTACACGTGTACCTTGGGAATGATAATGATAGTACCATATACTCGTACACGTGTACCTTGGGAATGATAATGATAGTACCATATACTCGTACACGTGTACCTTGGGAATGATAATGATAGTACCATATACTCGTACACGTGTACCTTGGGAATGATAATGATAGTACCATATACTCGTACACGTGTACCTTGGGAATGATAATGATAGTACCATATACTCGTACACGTGTACCTTAGGAATGATAATGATAGTACCATATACTCGTACACGTGTACCTTAGGAATGATAATGATAGTACCATATACTCGTACACGTGTACCTTGGAAATGCAATTCAATTATTAGGGGCCGGGACGTTCCTTTTTTTATTACAAATCCAAACATATTAACGAAGTTCACATTAAAAGTAATCGCCATTAAATTCAAAGAACTTTTAAGCCTATGTTAAGTAAAGTGCCAAATCAAATGATATTGCACCGATATTTTTGAAAAACTGCGTCGACAGCTAAACAGGGAGTCTCTAGCGTTTGTTTCTCTGATGGGTGGAAGTTTAACTATTGTAGATAGCTGCAATATTCAAGAAGTGTGAGAGGGAAGATGTGAATGGTTTTATAGGCCAATATATACTAGGTAAGTCCAGAAAGTAAGTGTATTGAATTTTTGTAGGTTACAATTTTTTTTATTTAAACAAAAAAATTACGTGGTTACCGTAGTACATATGTAAGCTATTTTTCGACATAGTCGCCATTCCTCTCAATGCAGGTGGTGAAGCGGGGTATCAACTTTTTGATGTCTTCCTCGAAGTAGTTTCCCGCCAACCCCTCCGTCCACTTCTCCACCTCCTCCTTTACCTCCTCGTCGGTTGAAAACCTTTTTCCACCCATGTGCAGCTTCAGGGAGGTAAATAGATAGTAATCTGAAGGTGTTAGGTCAGGGGAATGCGCGGGATGGTTCAGGACATCCCATTTAAACGAGGCGAGCAGTTCCTTCGTGGCGTTGGCCGTGTGTGGTCTGGCATTTTCGTGCAGCAGGCAGACTCCCTTTGTCAGCATGCCTCTCCTCTTGTTCTGAATCGCCCTCCGCAATTTTTTTAGGGTCCCACAGTATCTTGCAGAGTTGATGGTCTCCTCTTGAGGCATATATTCAATTAAAATTATGCCTTGACAGTCCCAAAACAATTTCGTCAATTTCGTCAGTCACAATTAAAGGTCTTCCGCTCATCTGATCATCATGCACAAACGTACGACCGTTTTTAAACTCGCGACACCACTTGTACACACTCGTACGATTCATAGCTTTATCACCATATGCAGTTTTCACCTCATTATAAACCTCAACCGGAGGTTTTCCCTTCCAAACGAGATAACGGATGACGCCCCGTATTTCGCACTTGGCGGGAGATTGGATTTACATTTTTCACCAAACGTGTTGTCGCGTCGACACTTCTCAACGTACTGACCTCAAACCGGTCTCGTTGCGGAGGGGAAGGGTCAGGCTACACGGAAGTGTAGCCAACATGTCGAAAATAAAATCCATCCGGTCGTGAGAGCCTCAGTACACTTACTTTCTGGATACGCCTCGTTTATGCATTACATCTTCCGTCCCTACGCTATTTGAGAAGTTCATGTCGAGTTATTTGGTATTAAGTCTACGCTATATATTTCACCTCAACAGCACAACTTCCTGTTTGGGCGATCGACAATAAGCAATCTTTAGTATTAGAGGCTTCACTCCTGGCCGCTCTGCGGTTCCACCGCGTATATGCACTGCACGCCTCCTAGCAAATGGGGATAGTGTCTTATAGTTTGTATCTTTGTACATTTAAAAGTTAAATAGTTATTATAAAAATATGAATTTGTATACCATTACAGAATTCTACCATAAATACTTAATATGGTTATTTAAGTAAATCAAATTCTAATAAAATATGACGCCATTCACTTAGCGATTACGAATGTTCATTCTAAAAATATGACAGTCATTCACTTTGCTATTTAGAATGTTCATTCCAAAATAGCTTAAAAGAGCGGTAATGTGCAACAAAAAACATCAAACAAAATGATAAATCAAAACAAATAATAAATATTACGTTAGGGAACTAAAATATTAGTAAAATAATATATGTTATATTGGCACACATTATACACCTCCAGTTATTTTAAGATTAATATGATAATCGCCAGACAAGTATTGGAAACATAAACATGAAGAATATAGTATGTATATTGTACTTCAATAAATAAAATTATAAGGGCAGTTAAGAAAAGCTTCAAATCTCTGTAAATACGATATTTTCTGTTCAATTGTCATTTTGAACAATTCCAAGGGAAAGCGCATCGCCAATATGAGGCGAAACCTGGAACGGAGCCCCTAGTGCTGTATACGAGTAAGATAGTAAAAAAAAAAATTCTGACGCGTACTCGTATAATGTTATTACGTTAGCAGTTTAAGTGTTTCTGACATGTATAATGTTATTAAGTTAGTAATTTGAGTGTTTCTGATATGTTTAATGTTATTAAGTTAGCAGTTTAACTGTTTCTGACATGTGTGATGTTATCACGTTAGCAGTTTGAGTGTTTCTGACATGTACTCGTATAATGTTATTAAGTTAGCAGTTCGAGTGTTTCTGACATGTTTAATGTTATTAAGTTAGCAGTTTGACTGTTTCTGACATGTGTAATGTTATCACATTAGCAGTTTGAGTGTTTCTGGTATGTATAATGTTACTACGTTAGCAGTTTGAGTGTTTCAAGTTGAATATATAAGTATTGTAAAATTAATGTTATACATAAATGTTATCGACTGATTGAAATGTAATATTTTTTATGTGTTACATGGAAAACATTAAAATGTCTTTTATTTTTTTTGATAAATTTTTAACAACATTGATCACTGCTCATTCATTGTAAATGAATCAGGTCTTAAACGCACAAGGGCTAACTTTTCATTTTCCCACCGGCTGTATATCGGTTATCGTGTGAGGTTTCGTTAAGGAAATTACTTAGTGAGGGTAGCGTTAATCAATTCTCCATGTGGCGGGGCGTAATTACCTATAGTACGTGAAACAATTAGGCGGGCTCCGTTCTTGCAAGAGGAGACCATCTCTGCGCGGCCAATCGGAAACGTCTGTAGCAGGGGCTTATAAACTTTCCTTTCAGGTAGATAGCACAGCAGATAGACGATAATCTTTCGGGTTATATGATAAGTTATTAGTGTTGGATGAAATTTCCCGATCACCTCACTTTAAATAACTTAACGATTGCCACGATATTCGGTCATTTCGTTTCTTTGTCCAGACATTCGATTGTTAATTAGGCTATTAAGAAGTGTTGCCATTAAAAAGTAACATACATCTTAGTCTATTTACCTATACTATCCACATCAGATTGAGTCTCGCCTCGAGTATTGTACGAGTAGGTCCTGTATAACTACAAAATCACATTCAATGCTTCTTTCGTTCAAGAAAACTTACCAAGGAAAGACGAACGACTACCAACCATGTTTATGTCTTCCGATATGTGAAAGTAACACATTTGGCTTTAGGTGTAGTGTAGTATATGTGTGAACTGTTCATGAAGCATCTTACATTTTGATAAAACCATATAAAAAGGTTTATCTTTAAGCAGTTTTAAGCCAAAATACGCACACTCTACCCATATCCGGAACACTCTACACAAGAGGGGGCCCATTTCACGCCGCATGATCAGCAAAAACAAAAGCAAAACCTGTATCATAATTGTACTCGTAATATAGTTATACCCCGCGCTTTTCAACCGATTCGATTTAAAGCAATCATTTGTAAGATGAAAATATTATAACTTATCATTTTGGTTGATCTTGATATAACTTGGTTTAACCATTTAAAAGGATTATTTTAATAAATTGCATAAATATTCATAAACGAGAATTCTTTTTGGAATATCGTATTTTAAGTCAAGATAAATAATAATAGCTTTAAAACATTAACATTTTGGTTTGAACCTGTCAAATTATTGTTTCCAATTTAAAGAGGATTTTTTATACTTTTAAACTCATTTATCTCAAAACGATATTATTATGTCTTTGTTTAAAATTTAGATGTGATTACAATTGGAAACGAAATTTAAGCTCGGAGCTTTCCAAAATTAATCGATGGACTAAATCTTGTTCTCGTACCGCAGCGTCCCGAACTCTGGTGTACGTAACAAAGCTATCAATCTCGACCCATAGCGGGTAGTCACGAAGCCGGAGCCGGAGTCTCCACACATCAATCTTTATGTGCGGGAGGGGGGTGGGGAGAGCTCCGCGACCTCCTCTTCGTGGACCTGGTTCATCGCCAGAAGAGGAAGGGTTGACTCTAGATGCTCCCACGGTCAAAGATGACTCCAAGGTTAAAGTCAAAGAATGAAACTCTACATCGTAGTTAAAAATACATACGTTATCTATTTGGATGTTTTGTGTTCGATTTCTTATAATAATAAAATGACAATTTATACAGCGGCGTTTAGAGACCAAACTGCTGAGGGGCGCTCTAGCTCGCGATTCGTATCCACCATTATTAATAACCCAATAGTAACCAAACATAGGCTTCCAGTCAGGTTAAGCGTTCGTTTACAAGGTTATTTTTATCTCTTAGAAAACGATGGTATTATCAATATCAAATGGATACGGAATTATGCTAGTTCCAATTGTTTAAAAGCGGGATGCGCCATTTCGGAGGTGAAGATAAAATCGTCTTACTGGAGTTAAAAAGTACAAATAATCCCAGCCTGGTTATAGTACATAAATGTTCCGAGGATTTGTACCTCCTGCGCGTGCTGTACTCAATCTCCCTCTAGTTTAAAACTCGAAGGGTCGATTGCTAAGACCGAAAACAATATTGTCAACATGTCACGATATTCGAAATATCTAAATCACTTATTCGGATATATTGAAAGACGCCATAAGAAAGAATAAGTTCAGCACGGATATATTGAGAAATTCATACAAATTATTACCTGTGAAGTTGTAAAACATTGCCATAAGACAAGTTTTTTTTAAATAAACGACGACTTTCGTGGCCTAGTTAATTAGATGCCTTTTTTTCAGCATGAAGGTTGCGAGTTCGATTCCTATCGGTACCAAGATTTTGTTAAAAAGGTTTTGAATCTATTTTTCATTTAAATCCTGTTGAACATCTTCTGGGATGTTTGAAACAGGCTGTCACATAGCAATACTCGTACACCCACTAGATGGTATTTATACAACCAAAGTGTAAAACAATACAAAAAACAAACTTATATTTACGTTCGTTTGAAAATCAACAATTTTGGAGACAAAAATAAAAATTTATTTATCCTGCAGCGAGACAAACTTTTTGTTTCAAAATAACTGACAGGTAGATTCAAGGTTATTTGGGTATTTTAAGCCCAATTTTTTTACACTTTATGGTACATCACGGGTACACTCAGATATTGAGCCCAACACTTTGTTTCACTTTATGGTACATCACGCGTACACTCAGATATTGAGCCCAACACTTTGTTACACTTTATGGTACATCACGGGTACACTCAGATATTGAGCCCAATACTTTGTTACACTTTATGGTACATCACGGGTACACTCAGATATTGAGCCCAACACTTTGTTACACTTTATGGTACATCACGGGTACACTCAGATATTGAGCCCAACACTTTGTTACACTTTATGGTACATCACGGGTACACTCAGATATTGAGTTGTCGTATATTGTCTTTATTTGTTAAAATGCACCTGGAAAAAGATGAACTTAGCATTTATTTGACGTGACAGGTCTAAAGGCATGAAATAATTTTCTTTATAGATATGAAAACAAATGTTTTTTTATCATTTTAAATGGATAAAATATTAGATCTTTGACATCATCGTAGAAAATGTAATATTTTCATCTTGAGAACCCAATTATAACAGCTCAAGCCTCATCCATATATCTCGTTAAACATGCTCTCCTATTTCTTATACTTCTCACCTGTTAACATTTTTTCAACTATTTCCTTCCACTATTTCCTCACTCTGCATTTATTTTAAATATATTTATTTGTTTCAGTAGTCTTTCACAACTCATTTTCTTAATGTGGCCAAATACCTTTCTTAACTCTTCTTGAAACCCCCGTCTCCAACAAACTAGTATCCTTTGTTATATAATTGACGTATAAAAACCCATTTATTGGCCCCGTAAACTAGTGTGTCACATGCTCGCTTAGCTTCTAGAGGTCTAAAAACAAATCCAGGTGGTTTCCAGGTATGGTTTACTTGGAGGACTTTTCCATCTATTTTTTTATCTGTCTTAATAAATACCTACATATAAAGATTATTTTGTTTGGAATATTTAACAATTAATTAGTTCGTTATTACAATAGTAACATTAACTTCTCCTGTAATAGTTTCAACCACATATTTTTTTTCCAGAATTCGTCAACCATATTATAGTGACAAATCATAATTTCAATGACAGTAAAATTGAAATTTTACGTACGTCACAGAAATAACATAAAACAATGAATTTAGAAACCTTAGAAAAATACAAATCTATTAGTTACAACAAAAAAGTCATCAATAACCAATAACCAAAGAATGCAAAAGGTTTCGTCCCTTTTAAACACTTTGCTTTTGGTCAATAGTCCACACAAACCTCCGATGAAACATGGCATTACCTAGTACTGCTCCCGTAATAAACCAGGATCGTGCCACGTGAAGAAAACTTCGAATCAGCCGGTAGAAACACGCGTAGAAGGGAGTTTATGTAATTAGAGGAATAACAAAGTTATTTGGTTTTACATATTCTAATAAGCCGAAACTTTTGATAATTAATTTGGTTTATTTTGTGACGTTTGGTATATTAAGGTACTGAAGTCCAAGTAAGGGCACAGAGCCGGTCCTGCGTATATTAAGGTGTTGAAGTCCAAGTAAGGGCACAGAGCCGGTCCTGCGTATATTAAGGTGTTGAAGTCCAAGTAAGGGCACAGTGCCGGTCCTGCGTATATTAAGGTGTTGAAATCCAAGTAAGGGCACAGAGCCGGTCCTGCGTATTTTTGAGAGAGAACCTATTTGATCGGGGCCAAAACCCGCCCCTTCCCCCCGCGTCGGATTAAGGAACCGAATTAGGCTTTACTCGTACCCTCCCAACCTCCCGGGGCCTGCGATTGGAAGCTAAATGGAATCGGTCTGACGGGATCTGTCTTCAATAAAAGTGTATCTATTAATGTATAGATATTTAGGTATTTAGTCTGCTCTCTGCTCTCTGCTATCTGAAATAGTGTCTGAGGAGAGGTTGATCTTATTATTTAAGGGATTGACTGATCAGTGACGTGTACACATACTCGTATTTCTATTTCGTATTATTTAAAGTTAAGGTGTTAAAAGTATCGAGGGTTAAATTATTATGATTAGTTTGCTTAAACACTGTTTTTATACTGAAGATAATAGTATGACCTACTGGTTTAAAGGTTAATGTTCAGCTTCTCTCCATCCAAAAGCCTCGATCCAAATTGCATCGTTATATCGGGCCTGCCCGGTTATAATTCAGTTTTGATCACGTTTCCCCGGTGCTGCAGTGAACATCTCTAAACTGGTACGGCCATACCATGGTCATAAGTGGAAAAAACAGTATTTTATAATGTAAATTAAAATATTACTATTTCAATTATTTGTCTTGAAAAAGAAATATAAGTATTGTATTTCTAAGGATATTTTTAAATAGAAAACCGTAATTAACTATCCATATCACAGTTAAATGAACTGGTAGTGTTAAGTGAGAAAAATTTTGAGATTATTTTTGATCCAGTCAGACAACCATTTCCAAAAAGCTCTACACTATGTCAAAATCTAATAATCAGCAAACTTGTACAATGTGACATAAAGTTAATGATTTACATACTTTAAAATATATCTCAAATTATTGTTTTTCGTCCACTTTTATAACACTTCCCAAAAAGTCTCATCTTAAGTAATGTAGTGACTAACGATTGATAAACTTAACGTTAAAAACTTTGTTGCATAAACACCATGCCCATATACTCGTGCATTATGCCCATATACACCATGCCCATATAAGTTAAAATGTGAAGTACATTTAGACGATTCACGATTTGGATTGAAAACAAATTCATTTCAAACATCAGAGGCATTTTTGGCATTTATGTTATTTTATGTTATGTTATGTTAATGTCCTTTAGCAAAAGTGTTATGATAAAAAAAAAATTCATTTGTTTTATTTCTAAAAATACTTTTGGATTGGTCCAACACGACAAACTGATTAAAATGTTACTGCTCATGGTGATGAAAAAGAAAAAAATATATAAAATGTTTAATGATAACAGAAAGCACAAGTTAAATTTGGTCAGACTACAATATCAACAGAGAAAATTCAATGACGCGTGCATCAAGGATGCATCCTTTCACCACTTCTGGTTTACAACATTTCCTAGAATTATATTAAAAATGCACCAAAAGAACATAAAAGTAAATGCAGTGTTCGTCAATATGATGAAATATACCGTGATTTTGGTTGATAATGTAGATGGGATGGCCTTTATTATAACTGAATAAAATAAGCACAACTATCACACGTGTCGAGCGAGAACTAAATGTTTAAAAAGACAGTGTTTATGTTCTTAAGTACAGTCTTAAAAGTGCGTATTTCTGCAGCTGACCAGACGACCTATGGAGAAAGCCGACAGTTTCAAATATCTAGGATGCCTAATAACTTACGATCTTGATCCAGATAAATATCGAATTGTCACATGCAGGATTTCTTAAGATAGTATCAGTTTTAGGCAATGATAACCTGAATTTTAAAATTCCGATATAGCAACGCATGGTTAAATACTATATACCATATAGTAAATTAACTTTTTAGTATTGAAATATGAACCATGTAGACCAAAAAGCCAAATAAACTATAATAGAAACATTCGAAATATAGGAACATCGGAGAATGCTAAGATTTTTTTTTCATCATCGTATCTCAAACACCGAGAAGCTTTATCGAGCAGGTGTTGAATAAGGGCTCTTAATTACGAAAATCTTGATAACGTGTTGAGAGAATACAACTAAAGTTTTGAATATCAATATTGAATTAATGCAACACTTGCTTAAATTGAATATTGATATGCAAAATTGAGAGTGGACGTGGACTCGGTACAATGTAACATACCAGTCTTGTTTTCGCAACATTCGCGAATGGACAGGTATCAAGAGAGTTGAGGAGCTGTCCCGTGCCACTAAAGTATAATATGTTTCCTAAAAAGTTATTACCGAAGTCAGGAGGTCGGGCACGGCACTCATAAAAGAAGAATTGATGTCTTGGAATAAAACGTGGAAATAGAAAATGAATGGAAATAGCGGAGTAAATGCGGTGGGTATACATGCACAAGGAAGGACATGAGGAGTGTTGATGTATGACATAATAAAAAATGTTATTATTAAGGATGAATGCGAGCTAAAAACTTAGGTGTCAAGTACGAATTGAGTTAAGGTAAATAAATGACGATCGATATAAGTTTGGTTGGACTGAGTGAATACATTTTTGAACGAAAGAAAGGTAAGGAGTAAATGAAACAGAAGTAGGAGTGTTAAAAGATATATGGATTTGAGAAAATATTTTATGATAGAAAATAATTGGTAGGTACTTACTTGGTACATTCAGCCTACGGCATGAGAGTTTCTTTTTATATGTACATATGTATTTGTTATATTATTTTAGCCTGGAATATAAAAACAAAGGCTGAAATCATACAAAATATACAAGAAAGTTAATAAATGCAAATGGTAAGGAAATATTTGAATAAATGAGAAAGAAAGGAATAAATGTTTATGGAGAAGAAACAATCTGAAGAGAAGTTTGTGAATATGGACGTATTTTAGGGAAGAAATTAAGCTGGCTGAGAAAAGACATGTTCCTGTATTATTTGATCTGGGATAGAAAGGGATAGAATAGCGGGGAACTTGAGTTATCGAGAAAAATATCTAAATAAAAACAAAAACAAATATTGGTTCAAGGAAATTCATATCAAATAAGTATCTGCAAATACAAATACACGACAAAACGAATAGACTTAAAACTCGATGATTTTTTTCCTTTCAGTTTTGATTTGGAAAATGTAATTCATAAAGGAAAGATATAAAATATTTAGATCGGAACTTACATTAGAGAAATAACTCGTTCAATTATTCTAGTAATAATTATAATATAGCACAACGCATAAGCTTATGTTTCAGTTCCATTTTATACTATTGGGGATGACCTCCGTGGGCTAGTAATAAGACGCTTGTCTTCCAACCTGGGTGCCCGGTGCAGTTTACATTCTACCTTGACTTGAAAAAAGATTAGTCTTTTCCGCTAAACCGCTTGTTTTGGAAGGGTTACAATAAATCTTCCTAGTTACAGTGTATAAAGCAGAAAATGTATTGCAATACTATTTAATATGGCTAAATCTTCCAAACTATGGCATATGAAACATTAATTTAATGCAATATTATTATATTTAATATGGCTAAATCTTCCAAGTTATGGCATATGAAATATTAATTTTATGCAATACTATTTAAAATGGCTAAATCTTCCAAGTTATGGCATATGAAACATTAATTTAATGCAATACTATTTAATATAGCTAAATCTTCCGAATTATGGCATATGAAACATTAATTTGATGCAATACTATTATATTTAATATGGCTAAATCTTCCAAGTTATGGCATATGAAACATAAATTTAATGCAATACAATTTAATATGGCTAAATCTTTCAAGTGATAGTGTATAAAGCAAAAAATGTAATGCAATACTATTTTATATAACTGAAGAAAAATATGAAAAAAAAAAACAAAAAAAAATTATACTTAACTTAATATAACCTTAAATTTAAAATAAAACTTAGCAATGATGAGAGCTGTAACAAACTTGTAACAAATATTGCGTTATATGCTTCACTTTTGAAAGGTTGTGAAAAAAAACTTACGATGGAGAATGCCTGAGGTCTAATAAATGTGTGAAATGACAAAAAAAATTCGACGATGGAAAAGATATTCGACGCACCGACGGACGTCTCTATCGGCCGAGATTTGGAGAATACTCGTACCAAAATCCTTTCGACAACGTGCAAATAAATAATTCTAACGTTCTTAAAGCATGTTGTTAGAAAAACATGTGAAAGTCTAATTAAGTTGGTGATCGCAAGAATAGTTGAGGAAGGCGAGCAAGAGGATGTTGTCGTATGAAATAGACGGATCGAATAAAGGAAATAAAAGAATTCTCCTTAAGCGCTGGATTCAGCATTGCCCAGGACCGGGAGGGATGGAGATAGGTAGTGCGCTGAGACATATACGTGAAATAATAAAAGAGCACGACGCCCAGTATTGAGTACGCGATGAAGAAGAAGTTATGTCAACACAAATGGTCTGAATTGTGAAGAGCTAATATTTATAGAGAAGAGGTTTAAATTAAGATCTGCTTTCTTTTCCCACCCAAATAGTAATATTGCACGATGGTAATGAAATGGCTGTCACCTTTAATATTGATAGATTATCACACTAAACTGAAAGAGTAATACATTTAGATTGAGTACGTAATGAATTTATTAGCTTGGATGTAACCCAATTCCAAAGTTAAAGGTACCCAGGCGACAAGGCAAATGTTCAATTGGACTGCGGGGAGGGGGCTGACCATGCCCTATGAGAAACCGCAGGCTGCTGGGCAATCAGACAAGCCGATGTCGGTTGGGGGGACAGGAGAATGGTGTACCTTACACCTTGAAGCTTATTGGCCGAAAAAGCTCACATATACATTTCCCAAAGTTCAAAAAGTAAAAAAACACATATACGCGTCAACCGTTGAATAATCAGTGGCAAGCGTGGATTTTTTTTTAATTATTACACATGACAAGAAATATACATAATTTGCGAAAAAACAACAGGTTATTTAATTTGGACATACATTATTTTAATGGATCTGGGTTTGTCGCCTTTCATTTGTCGTGTCCGCAGTAAACTAGGCTTTTGCCTGTATCTCACTGAGGATATTAAGCATGAAAAAATTAATCGATACTTCTTTCTGATTTCTGATTACACAAAAACAAAACCCCGTTGCACGTTCTCATCAACCTGACAAGCAGTGACACTCAATTACAACTGGAAACATCATGCGGAATCAAACTCTTCACACATCATCACTCCAGAAAGACCAAACCTGTTCATCCCACAATATACCGCACACAATCATAAGATTGGATTCGGTAGATCTGCCTCTTCTGAAGCCATGCTGTTCATCAATTATATATGGGTCCACTAACGACCTTAGTGTGCGATCCATAAACATTTCTAGGAGCTTAGCTATTGAAGAAAGTATGGCGATAGGTCTGTAGTTGGTTACATCGTCTTTAGAACCATTTTTAAATATAGGAATAACTCGAGTCTTTTTCCATTCACTTGGAAAAGTATGGACTCGGAAGACAAGATTAAATATGTAAGCAAGAGGTGCAGAAAGCAATTCACTACAGCCCTTAAGAAAGAATGTAGGTACTCCGTCCGGCCCAACTGCTTTCGTGTTTTTCATCAACTTTATTTGTTCAAGTATATCAACTTTATTTGTTTGAGTATATCAAATGTAGTGATGCTTAGGTTAAATCCCGAGGAAGTATGGTGTTCATCAAAAACAAATGCCTCGGAGTCCCTACAATAAAATGTTGTAAAATAATTTGCGAATGCAGAAGATATTTCGGGACCAGTTATTTGATTCCCATCCCAATTCATAACATTAAGCACTGGAGAATCATTACGCATAGATTTAAAATGATTCCAAAATAGTTTTGGTTCACGTACCATTCGACATTCTAAGTTCTTTATGAAGTCATTATAAGCCGTGCGAATGTTATGTTTGAGCTGAGCGCGAGCACTTTTGAACGCATCGTAGTCACTCGGACGACAAGAGTGCTTCCATTTTCTGTGAAGAGAATCTTTAAGTCTAATATTCCTTACAATTTCACTTGTGAACCACCTCGGGTATTGCCACTTACGTAGCTCTTTAGGTTTTACGGGAAAGCACTCATCAAATACGCAATAAACATGTTCATACAAATATGCTACCGCCTCGTTCACGTCCAAAATTGAATATAAGGGATCCCAGTTAATATCCCTTGTCTTCAGATATAAGTAATGGAAATCTCCTTTGTCAAATCGCCATTTTTTAAACACTGGATTCTCATTTTTTTTGGAGATGCATTTATTTTGTCCTTGATAAAGAAGACTGTGAGATCGAATTCTAGTGCCGGGTGATGAAGATCTTCTGGTACGAGATGAAAAGGGGCGTGTTGCACCTTGGTGCTAATATTTGAATATATTAAATCTAGAAGCCTGCCGTTAAAATTATTGATATTATTAAATTGTAACAAACTGTAGGCAGTTGAAACACATAAAAATTCGTTTTGAATTCCCCGTGCCCCTATCGCGCTATTTAAGTTAAAATCGCCAAGAATTACTACTTTTCTATCTCGTATGTAATTTACATGAGCTAAAATGTTGGTACAGAAAAGCGAGTTTTTCTCCTCGGTTGAGTTTGGTGGGAAGTAAACCACACATACAAATATTACTAAAAAACTATTTACAGTGATTTTGACCCAGAGATCTTCATTACCCGTTTTCAGGAATGACACTCGTTCAGCAAAAACCGAATCAGAGTTTCTCAATCCAAGTAACACGCCGCCACCATGGTTTGCGGAGACTCCATCAGCGGTCGAGCGATCGCGTCGGAATACTAAATAATTACTATCAAAAACCTTTGTCTTCAGATATAAGGAATGGAAATCTCCTTTGTCAAATCGCCATTTTTTAAACACTGGATTCTCAAATTTTTTTGGAGATGCATTTATTTTGTCCTTGATAAAGAAGACTGTGAGATCGAATTCTAGTGCCGGGTGATGAAGCTCTTCTGGTACGAGATGAAAAGGGGCGTGTTGCACCTTGGTGCTTATATTTGAATATATTAAATCTAGAAGCTAAAATTAATTGATATTATTAAATTGTAACAAACTGTAGGCAGTTGAAACACACGAAAATTCGTTTTGAATCCCCCGTGCCCCTATCGCGCTATTTAAGTTAAAATCGCCAAGAATTACTACTTTTCTATCTCGTATGTAATTTACATGAGCTACAATGTTGGTACAGAAAAGCGAGTATTTCTCCTCGGTTGAGTTTGGTGGGAAGTAAACCACACATACAAATATTACTAAAAAACTATTTATAGTGATTTTGACCCAGAGATCTTCATTACCCGTTTCCAGGAATGACACTCGTTCAGCAAAAACCGAATCAGAGTTGTCAATATATCCTAGATCACTTCACTTTGCAGTCTGTCATACATTGTCACCTCATGTGTTCTTCTTAGTGCACCTATTTTTATAGCATTTCTTTGACACTTTTAAGCCTTATTCCACGACTTCCACATATATCCAAGTTACTAAAATACTGCTGAAGATCACCATCTTGTCAGATATTGATACTGTCCAGTTAGAGTACATCGCTACACGTTTGTTTTTTCTCATAATGCTGAAGAAATAGTCGCTTTTTTATTTATATTTTTACTAACCCTTCTGCAGATTCATATCCTCCATGGTCAGGAAGTTTTTTTGAAAATCGGGATGTGATCTGTTTTCCACTAAAGCCTTAAAACGTCTTTCTTAATCATGGGAAGAGACTTCCACATGGTAATACATAAACCTGTCCAATTCTATTTTACACAACAAAAGTTAGGTTAAATAATAAATAACCATATACTCGTATATATAATGTTATCTACTGGAGTATTCCAATGATACTCGTACAACATTATATTTACCTTCGTTTTATATTTCATATATTAAATTAAAGTTATAAAAAATTTAAATCTACAGCAAATAGTAAATAAATAAACGGAGTATGGATTATTATTAATGTATAGTTCTTAGGAATCGACAGAAAAGTATTGAGAAAGAATGCTACAGGACGTAAATTAAGATGGCTAAAAGAGATATTTGTAGAAATAGTAAATACTTTTTATAATTTACAAAGTCTAAATCCTCGAGTTTCAGAGGTGTCTAATGTTCATTTTCAAGACGATAGATCAGTCAAATGGTCAAGAAATCTGGGACTTATTTATTTTTAATCCGTCTTTATAAATCCTCACCAATTATCCCCACTTTTCGGCAAACATGGATGGTGTTGTTGATTTTCATTCAATTAATTTAAACCAATCGTTGTTAAAACATATCTCATAGAGCAAGACAAAACATATCTCATAGAGCAAAACAAAACATATCTCATAGAGCAAGACAAAACATATCTCATAGAGCAAAACAAAACATATCTCATAGAGCAAGACAAAACATATATCATAGAGCAAAACAAAACATATCTCATAGAGCAAGACAAAACATATCTCATAGAGCAAAACAAAACATATCTCATAGAGCAAGACAAAACATATCTCATAGAGCAAAACAAAACATATCTCATAGAGCAAAACAAAACATATCCATAGAGCAAGACAAAACATATCTCATAGAGCAAGACAAAACATATCTCATAGAGCAAGACAAAACATATCTCATAGAGCAAGACGAAAAAAAAAATTCCTGAGTCCAATAATAATATATAAATCCAATACTCGTACTTACTATATATCACATTGTGCTTTAAACTGTTATCTGACAATGAATGGAAATCTCCTCAGTATGGTATTGCTCTCAATAATATTCTTAACATGTGGAAGGAATCAACCGTAATCCTTGTGCAGAAAAATGAAAAAAAAGTATTACCCAATATTGAAGTTACCAATCATCAATAGAAAATATTGTGTTCGATAGATTCATATCCACATTAATTAAAACCTCATATTTTGCCTTATCAACAATTTTTTTGTCGAAATTGAAATTGTCGTTGGTTGAAACAACTTTTTGTAAATTTGATGAACTTACACTCCATGCCATGGATGTGAAAACAGGTTGAAGTTGTTAACATAGATTATTCAAAGGTTTTTGGTGAGATTTATCATGTTGATATTGAACTATATTGAACTTTTATAAACCTGAAACTTTTATAAAATGAAAGATATTTAACTTTTATAAACCATGTTCATTTGGGATTCATGGAGATATTTTCAGGTTGATTAGTTCCAATATCTCAATTCGTTTTCAGTTGGACGCTTTAAAGGGTTATATATCTACATTCAAACCAATTAGTTCAGACAATCCACAGGAGTTCCACCTTGGGCCTTTTTTATTTATAATCTACATCAATGATTTAAATAAATCCATATAATATAAAATTGTTTGCTTCACTCCGATGCGCGATGGTACGAAGATAATAGAAATGTTGAAGTCAATAATAACTGACTGCGGAGATTTTCAATCGTTTCTTGAAAGAATATTTTCTTACAATGATGACTACGAATTATTATTAAAATTAAATATATTCCTTGTTTTATCTTATTACTATAAATCTAACAATATTCAATTACCCATTAAAGTTGACAAGAGTTGCATTTAATTGAGGAAACAAAATTAAGGGTTAAGGCATTCTTGTGGACGATAAACATTGACTACTCGTACACTTTCGGTATATTCTACAAGTGCTTAGACTTTATTTTATTTTGTTTTATATTATTTGCAGATATGAAGGCCGTTCTCAGTTTTGGCAGTTCTGTTATGTTGCATATTTCAATGGCGTTTTGGTAAAGAGGTACAAGTCATCAATTACTTATTTGTCAGTTTGAAGTTTTGCAACACTTGTATTCCTGAAATACAGACCTCAGGTAAATTTTAAAGGTAAACTTTGAATACTTAAATAATGTATGTATTCAAAGTTTACCTTAAAATTTACCTGAGGTCTGTATTTCAGGAATACAAGTGTTGCAAAACTTCAAACTGACAAATAAGTAATTGATGACTTGTACCTCTTTACCAAAACGCCATGGATTTGTACGGAGCATCTTGTAGTTCAATTCGGTAATTTGGAACCCTTAATTTGGTAATCTTAAAAATTTATCGAAAACAGCAGAAAAAGTACATAAAAATAATCGCCAGATGTGAATAAATTCTTCATTATTTAAACGTCACGGGCTCACGGTTCTTGATTCTCGTAGATCAAAAATAGGTATTTTGTACTTGTAAATTCTTCGGTTAACTTTAAAATATACGTTTATGTTGCCCGATTTATTTAACTTGATCAAACTTGAAAAATATTTTCTAATAAACGATAAATTAAAAAAAGTATAATACAAAAGTAAAATAATTAAAGAACATGAATGGGAACATAGACAAGAAACGTTAAATACATGTAAAACTGTCTTCAAACAAACTTCGATATAAAACACTGAACACTCTGAAGGTTCGTGAAAAAAATTCAAATGAAATTGGAATACCTTTCAACTCATCAAAATAACACAAACATGAATATTTAAAGCAAAAGCGACTCAATTCATAATACGCATATATTTTTACGAGGTAAAAATATCTTCTGTTAATATTTTTTTTCGTTTAATCTTAAAAACCGTTTTATTTGCCTACCTGTATCGAATCCTCTCTCAGTTTTCATCACTCTTTGACGTGAGTATTGGCCACTTCCATCCGTTGTTCGCCGCTATCTTTCACTGCCTTTCCCGGTAATTAAATCCCCGACACTAAACCACTTACCGTCCCTGGATCCACCAGAACCACCCTCAAACCCCAGTAATGAATTGCTTCGCAAATCCACTATGGCTCGATAAAACCTTTCGAGTTTCCCAGACCTGCGGTCGGATTAGACGCTATAAAACTAGTCTATTTTTATTCGGTTTTATGATTATCTAAACCTTAGCAATGATCGTATGAAATTAGGTAAACAATTTTAGATAATCCCAAATTATTTTTTCCACTCTCAAATTTAACTTTTTTTTTATCATTTTGGTTATAATAATATCCGTATGATTATTGATAGTTTGTGATTGAAAATCCAGCGTGTTAATTATCTTAGATTAAGTTGTATTAGTATAACTGTAGGGTTTATTGCTATGTGGCAATCTCTCCCAAACTTAGATTAAGTTTTTATAGTATAACTGGTTACTTTATTGCTATGTGGTAATCGCTCCCAAACTAATAAAATGATGTTAAAATAAGTCTGAAGTGAAAATCTGCTTGGAACCTTTTTTTAAAAATCTGGGGGTAATCGAATTCCCGATTCGGAAAAAAGGTATCTCAATTATACCACGAAAGTCATCTCCTGGTTTAGAGACACACTATCTATCGTCGAAATCACCAACACCAATACCGACACCAATGCCGAGACGAAGAATGATTATGCATATGTTACTGTAATATTTGATCTCAATTGCTTACGAGTAGTAGTAGTCTTTCAGCCCGGGGATGTCTTTCAGCCCGGGGATAAGTCCGTCGACTTGATTTCCGTTGATACCCATATTTAAAAAAAATAATGGTGTCCACTTACTTTTTAGTTTGCTTCTTTGGCATACTTTTGGTAAGTTAGGAGGGATGAATATACAAAAGTTCATCCATCAGACTGTAATGTATACAATGAAAGTTCATCCATCAGACTGTAATGTATACAATGAAAGTTCATCTTTCAGACTGCAACATTCATCTTTCACTTCATCTTCACGCGTCATCTTTTATAATTCGGTTTATATTTTTATCCTTTCAACATTCCATTCACCCGGCAAACTCTTCAACGCAAAAGGTTTAAGCTTCGGTCTAGTCCAAATGAAATGCTGAGATCCGTGGCATAGTTTGTAAGAGACCTGTCATTCGACCCGTGGTTACAGGTTTAAACCCTTTCAGGGACCATTTTTTTCAAAGATGGGATTAGTTTGATTTTTACTATAAGCATTTTCACATCTATTTAGTTAGTTGTAAGAAATTGCCATATGTTAAAAGACCGGCCAGGCTGTACTTTGCGCAACAAAAGCAAAATACTATACTAAATATTTACTGGCACTAGTGCTCCATTAGCTACTCCTTTTCCGTGAACAGGCGCAATACATTTTGTGAAATCACTGTTTATAGTTTAATTTGAATAGTCTCATACTCCTAGCCTAGCTAACCGCTCACAATCAAGAGGAATCTAAGTAGTGGACGAGTATAATAACAACGGTCCATTAACCCATCTAATCTGGGCTATTCCCTATGATTAGATGCGATTAGCACCGTCACGCACACTACCTATACGAGTACACACTACGAACTCCCAACACTTCTTAGGTAATTCACGTTTAAGCCGCAAACAAAGTTAGCTTTTCGAGTAACAGTCAAGTTAACTGGGAAATAGAATTGTAGTTTCAATAAGTTTACGTTTATTGAATAGTTAAGAAGTGAAACATTATAACCTCGGAGTTTTTCATAGAGACTTGATTGAATGTTTTATGATTTATGGTTTTATGCTTCGACTTTCATTACCAATTTTTAAATTAAAACACACATTTGAAAGACCATTAGTCAATATTCTCCGAAACCATGTTCCGACATAGAAACAAAACATTGTTCGCTTACCGAGTTGTGGAATCTTGAAGCAACGTGCCTAGTACTGTACTGTTTATGTGAACCAGTTTTAAAACAGTCAAGACTAATTCCCACATATAAAAACAAAAGTGCTGTTTTATTGTTGTTTTGTTTGACTTTTAAAAAAATATTTTTCTTGGTTTAATTTTGTTTTTCCTTTGTGAAGATTTGCGAGTAAACTTTATAAAGACATAAATAGCATACTCAAAGGTATATGATATCTGTCAATAGAATAATAATACATTCATATACCATCACGTAGTTTTTCTGAGTAGACCAAGAGGGTAGAACGTCAAATTTTCCATGTACGACATTTCACTTTGTTCCCCTTCTCCACATCTTCTCAAACAGTATTTTTGGTTTCTTTTACTCCTAGCCTTTGTTTTTTTTTTCAATTTTACAATACTATTCTCGGTCATCCTCTACTATGCATCTCATTCATGCTTTTATTATTGCATATATTTGTTTACTCCGTCTTTCGTCACTCGTTCAACATATTCAAACCACCTTCATACGCTCTTTTGACACGACTCAAGACATCCATTTTTACCTAAAATTCACCCTTAATAATGATTTTTTCATAGTTTTCACATATCGAAACATTACAGGCACTTTTCACAGCATGTATTTCCACAGCGATGATTCATTTATTTTCCATAATCACGTTCAACATGAATGCACCAATGTTGGTACTTAAACGCTGTTATGAACCATTATTTTAGCTGTTCCATGTATTAGTTGATTGGAATATGCATTTATATTTTTGAGTGCCTCATTCACATTGTTTCCTTTTCTATAATCGGTGTATTTCTTATAGTTTAGTACCACGTAGTTCATTTAAGGTTTTAATTTGTAATGAAACATCTAGATCAGTGTTCCCCAGCCAGTAGTCCGCGGCCCGGTGCCGGGCCGCAGAGACTTTCCGCCGGGCTGCAAACAATATGTCAAATTTCAAGAAATTCGCCATGCAAAAATATTAAATATAGGATTTTTTCGCTTGCACGTTGACTTGTATTTTTAGTAATTGTTAAACAAATATAATTGGTATGATAATGCGACACGATGGTCGCTGGTTTTCTCAGAATGGACAGTCATAAATCTTCTCAGATACACTTAGGGAGAACGGAAATATTTGCTCTTGGATAGTGAACTCGGATGCAAAACCCTACCTAAATATATTTCCAAGAATTTCATAATATATAATTGTTTTCATTTTGGAATGGACCGGTGAGAGTAACAGTACATACAAGTAAAATAATGTCAGAGACAGCACTGCAGCCAAGAATTCCCAATATATAAGCAAAGATGCAACAGCAGGTTTCGCATTATTAGTTTGTTGAAAAAACCCCATTGTTTTTGTTAAATTTTAACTGTATCAGACAATGTTACAATTAAAATTGTTTAACTTGTAGGATACCTACCTAAATAAATATTTAACTGTCAAAATAAATAAGTGAATTGTTAAACATAATTAAATTAAATTAATTATTGTTAAAATAGTAAACATACAGGGTCAATGACCGATGAAGTATTTACAGATTGTCACACGCCAGGAACAACAACAATGTTTACTATTTTATAGTATTTGCGACCTGTCTAGCCATCTCCGAATACAAATAAATATCTACCCGCCAATGCACGCGCTAGAGTAAGACAGAATATGTATCGCGAACTGGTTCACTCATTTGTATAAATTACCCGCGCGCCGAGAAATAAATATTATAATTGTTCATTCAACTGTCAAGACTTGTTATTGATTGCCCGCTGTCCACTTTCGCTTTCATCCGCATTCTTGAGTATTTATATTTAAATAAATACAAATCAAAATCATCACGACTTATCAATCAAGCAACCCGCTATAAACTGTTATATGTATATTTGTTAATTATAGTTACATACTCGTATGTCCATCCGTCACAATATAAGATTAAAAAAATATTAAATAAAAAAACCATTTTTATTTCAGTATTAGTGGTCCGCGAAAAAAAATTCCTTTTTTTATTGGTCCACAGGTCTAAAAAGGTTAGGGAACACTGATCTAGATAACCGGGAACTCATATTTTTGATTTGTAAAATTTATGTGACCGTAAAAATATTTGGAGTAAATCGTTTTGATATTGACAGGCTGGGAAACAAACGATTAAATAAAAGTGTTTAGTATATATAATATAATACTAGTTAAGTTGATTACACTAACCAAGTGGGTTGAAATAAAAAAAATGTTTGTTTCCCAGCAAACTGACTTTTGAAATTGATTTACTGAATTTATACTAACATGATAAAAATTGTATTTAACTATTTGAAGCTTTGTTCAAATTAGATAAATACTGAAAGAAACCAAATAAATGCTATAAAAATGCACACACTCGCAAGAGTACGAGTACACGGGGTGGGTGACAGTGTCTATGTATTAGAATACGGAATTAATTGATTAGGGATAAATATGAGCTTAAAGCTGATGTCATAAATAAAATAAAGAAGAACACTGATATACGAGTATAACACTTAAGGCATACATAAGTAATGCCTAAAGAAAGATTAATTAAGAAGCGAGTTTTGTATAAAAACCAAAACAGTTTAATTGTATCAAGTAAATGTTATTTTGAAAGAATGAAGTATATAAAGTAAGAGAAATAGTAAAACATGTGTGTCACACAATGACACATATCTTTCTCCTCCTCGACATCCATACCCCTCGTAAAATTAATACGTCTCCTCTGACTTTTTGCATTTCCTTTTTTTTTTAATGTAACATTTGATCTTCCTTTACCACGCCTCCTACTCATATCGCACTGTACGTTTGTGTGTTACTTTGATCTTCCTTTACCACGCCTCCTACTCATATCGCACTGTACGTTTGTGTGTTACTTTGATCTTCCTTTACCACGCCTCCTACTCATATCGCACTGTACGTTTGTGTGTTACTTTGATCTTCCTTTACCATGCCTCCTACTCATATCGCACTGTACGTTTGTGTGTTACTTTGATCTTCCTTTACCACGCCTCCTACTCATATCGCACTGTACGTTTGTGTGTTACTTTGATCTTTCTTTACCACGTCTCTTACTCCCATTCGCACTGTACGTTTGTTTGTTACTTTTCATAATTCATTCGTATCCGTGTCCAAACCCTTTCAGAGCGCTCTACTTCATCTAATTCAACACGTCAACGTTAATTTCACATTTGCAACTTATCATTTCATTAAGTATTCTGTAATACATTGACACTCCATGTATACTTAATTGCAAGCATTTTTACATCATATATGCGGATCTTTTCAGACTTTTATCACGCCACGCTTCGCTGCTATATACATCAAAGTTGGTACCAAAATACTGTTATGGACTTCATCTTGGTCGATTTTGTTACTGTCTGATTCGAGTTTATATGTTTTAGTGCCCATTGGTTTTGTTTTCTATCGCTGCACGCCTTTCGATATCCCTCGTAACTTATATGTAAGATAAAATATAATACTAACTTAATATCAAAATTCTTTAACTTGCTTTTTAGTTAGTATTTATCTTGCTCTAATCTTTAATTACTCACCATACATATTGAATTTACTTTTCTTTTCACACGATTTTATCCCCAGGACTTCGGATTTCGCAACATTAACTCTCAATATTTCTGTTAGTGCCTTGAACTTCGAACCTCCTTTTAACGGAAATATAACGTTCTGAGCTGCAGTGTCACGTCTAAATTAGAAGAAAGAAACCAGAGGATCACCCAAAGAATCGAAGTAAGCAAAGAGAGTGGTAGTGCTAGGACATACTCGTACTAGAAACTAACTGGCTGGATGAAGAAAAGTTGGTAAAAGATCTAGATAAATAGAAATCTGCATTTACGAGACTGAGACCTTGATCCAAAATGAGAAGGCAATGATGATGATGATGATGAGAGGGGTTTCGTTTCCTAATTATATTCACCACCCCCGTTTGTGTTATTTACTATACTGCCTGTTCCAGGTACACAGCTTATTTCTTCTAAATTTACTAAGACCCCAAGAATTGGACATAATGGAGGGTGGTCTCATGTCCCGGTTATTATTTTTGCATTAACAGGTTGCGTGCTGCTCGCAATCATCCGCTGTATCCACTGAAGGAATATGGTGCGCTGTGCAGATAGGAGAAGCCAGAGAGTAAGGGCTGGTGAACAGGTGGTCTCGAGATGTTAAAATAAAGCATAGATTAGTAACTTAGTCAGGCAATCACAAAGAAATGAGAAGTTTTCGAAATGTAGTGCTATCGAACATACTATATTATGATAGCTGAGTCTCATGACATGACCATCGAATTACGCACATTACTAAATATGTGCTATAATTAGTATGTTTTTACATACGAGTATCATTACATCTGACTTCATATTGGCTCTTAGATCACCTGACTTTATTTTACCTCTTCTATACCCATACACTTTCTCATATAGCTCCTACGATCTCTCCGACTTCTTGCATTACTTTCTTTCAAAATGTCATACGCTAGATCCAATCATACTTTCCATGGTTTCCGTCTACCACGCTTTCCACTCACATTTGAACCGTATTCTTGTTTTGTTATTATTTCTTCATTCATTCATTTCAAGTACCCAAACCATTTCACAGTGCTCTTCTTTATTTTCCTCAACACATCAGCTTTGAGTTCACATCTGCGCCTAATCTCTTTGTTCCGTATGCTATTATACATGGCCACATCATATACTTTATTATTTTAAGTGCACGCATTTCTACAGCATTCATTTCGCTCCTTTCAGACTTGTTCAACACCCACGTTTCATTATCATACATCAAAGTAAGTACAAAAATACTATTGTGAACATACTATCATCTTGATTTTGATACTATCCGGTTCGGTTAAATATGTTTAAACGCCCCATTGAATTTGTTTCCTATCGCTATACACCATTCAATATCTATCGTAACTCTTCCACTATCTGAAAGAATAGTCCCTAAATAGTAAATTCTTTAACTAGTTATTTCATTACTAACTAGAATATCGCATTTACGTTTCCTTTAACACTATTCTACATATATTGCTATGACTTTTACACTATTCTACCTATACTGCCATGATTTTAACACTGTTCTACCTATACTGCCATGACTTTAACACTGTTCTACCTATACTGCCATGGCTTTAACACTGTTCTACATATACTGCCATAACTTTAATACTAGTATATCTATACTGCCATGACTTTAACACTGTTCTACCTATACTGCCATGACAACACTATTCTACCTATACTGCCATGACTTTAACACTATTCTACCTATACTGCCATGACTTTAACACTCTACCTATACTGCACTTAGGAATTTGCCACATTTATTCGCAGATCTTTCTCTTTACAGTTCTCATCCAATTATCTCTTATCACTACGTCTCTCATACAGTAATTTTTTCTTAAAAAAATTTATTCTAAGCGCCGGACGACAGAATAAGGGGTCCAATGTGGCATGTTTTTTTTTATTTGAATATTACAAATATGAACGAAGTTACGTGTAACCTGCTACCCCCGAATAACATACAGAAAAAAATATCTGGGTTGTTTAAGGTAAAATGCACTCTGTGGGGCTCAAACAGCCAAAGTTCTGTAAAGAAATCCAGCAATTTACCGCGGGGGCATGCAGTTCACCTCAAAAATCCGCAATACACATTTTAACAACGCACGCCTGTCGATAGTGACCGAATTTACAACTTGTAAAATTTTGAAATGAAACATGTAATGAAATTCGCTAAATTTTACGATTTAGCTTCAAGTTTAAGATATTTAATTTCCGTGGTCTGGTTTGAAAGTAAAGGTTGCCGGCCTCTGCCTCTGCCTCTCTTAACGGGGTGGACACGCCAACAGGCCGTTATCACCATATTTGGTCTAACTTTCACCAAACTATCTTCGTGAGTTTTATTCTTCAACGCTCACCTATGTTACTTGAACGGCAGTATTTGCTCACTTACCAAGTCTGGCTGGTACACCACACCACACACCGCTGGCATACGTTCGTTTTAGGGAACTGATGGTTTAGTGACTGTAATGGTCCGACAATGTGTGGGTTGTACGATGTGAAGTCTCGAGTCTTATTTACTCTTACTATTCACCATATTATATTCATGGCTTATTCAATACCGTCATGTTATTAATACCAGAAAGTAGTACTCCAAAAACGTAGTGTGGCGCTCGGGGAAAGTAATACGTCCAGTAAATAAACGAAATAATACATGTGTTATGGGAATATGTGTATGGGGCAGAGTGATGAGATAGACAATCTATCCTCGTGATTGATTGTTTTAGCCATTCTGTGTAAGGAAAATGCCTGTACGGATATTGGTAGGGAAGTATCTCAACTGGGGGCTATTATGAGGAGAGTTCAGACCTTTTGAAGGGTTCTATCTTCAATATATAGTATATTTGTCCGTTATCTTTAAATAAGAGTATGTGTAATTTCAGGATACAAATGTAATACGAATACAATGTTGCTTTCAATAAACCTATATTTGTGTATTGCCTTATTTTGGTGTTTTTTTCACAAAGTAAATTATTGTACAAACATTTGTCAAAGCTATACCTATATACAAATTTATTACTTAACTAATCTTAATTATATGTTATCATTTAATATTATTTCCCTACATATCATTTTATTTTATTTATTCAATCTTAATATATGAGATATTAGAAATAATACACACCTACATACTACTTATAACTAGATAACAATTCTTACACTAATTATTCAGCAAAAACAAGTCCACTCGTTCAGGCTACTTGTATACCATCACATTCACTCAGACCTTGGTCGTCCCAGCTAATACTGTAGGTGTACTAGTCAGGCAACAGATAATGCTTCGGGAGCTTGTGCTTATAACGGAAGGGTAGGTCGGATTTACTCTCGTAAGCCCCCAGGGCAGCGACTAAGGGATTGCTGTGATTTTGTTGGCTTTTATAGAACTTCACGGTCCAAGCGAGTATGTGGTGTTGTAGGGTTTCTTCTCGCTGTTCAGCGTGAAGTCGGGTAAGATTTGTTCTGGGATGGGTGTTAAAATATATCTTGAATGAGGAGCGTGTATACTAGTTTAGTCATTATTTTGACATTCATTCTCCTCACATGTGAAATGATTAATTGGTACGAAGTTCAATTTGAAATTCTTATTTCTTCAATAAAACAAATACATTTGTATATTTAGTTTAAAAAAATATGATATACTTATTTTCACATAATTAAGTAATGTCTTATATTTTAATCCGAGAACAAAGATTAACTCCTTTTTCACTTCAACAATACTTATTTGTTGTAATGAATTTTTATCAAACACTGTTTATTCCACTTTTTTGTGACGGTATAACCCTACCAGTTTCAAAGCTTTCACCTCATCTTCAGGGGAGCGCAAACAAGACTAAATGCTGTTCGAACTGGTACCGATATACACGCTTCAACAGCTAGGGGCTGAGGGATGAGGAATTTCTAGGGCCTCTAATCTATCCAATTTATTTCCCTTACTACAATAAATTGGACAGATTAGAGGCCCTAAAAAAATCTAAGTCAGTACACCGATCCGAACATCTGTTGAACAGTTATTTCCCAAAAATCTCTCCACTCTTGGCCGAAATTGTCACTGCCTCCCTCATCCCTCAGCCCCCAACCGTTGAAGCGTGTATATCGGTACCAGTTCGAACAGCATTTAGTCTTGTTTGCGCTCCCCTGAAGATGAGGTGAAAGCCTTGAAACCGGTAGGGTTATACCGTCACAAAAAAGTGAAATAAATAGTGTTTGATAAAAATAAATTACAATGTCTTTAAACCTCCACAACGTTAATGCCTTAACTATAAACAACAACACTGATTTGTTAATACGAGTATGTAAATTCTTGACATAATGACCAAAAGTTCTAGTTCTAGATTTCTTCAATTATTTTACGTATTTTGTTGATCATTTTAAAACCTTTGTAGCAAAAGTAACATTGATTTTTTATCATTTGAGTTTTGGAATCCCATATTCAACGCGACTGGGAATAATATGAATCTTCTTATTGAACTATACTCGCACATGACTTTTTCTGTGTATTAACTTATGAACTTAGATATTACAGATTTATCATACGCGCATATCTCTAGTTTACAAAGTATATCTTGCATTTTAGTATATTTAATATTTTTTTCAACATTTCTTAACCCTCTTATGCGTACAATTCCATTTCAACAAGTCTTGAAAGATCCGACACATAGTTCTAATGACAAAGAGGTTAATTTTTTTACATAATCGGCAGGTTTTATTATTTAAGTTTTTGTTGCTTTATTAAGCGCTATATGAATTAATGGTTTAAAACTTTTAAGTTCTAAGCATAAAACCAGTCTTAAAGCGAGTCCACCGAGATTCAAATCGGAGGAATGTTAATAATGATTAGATCACCGCCACCGGACCGAGTATCGTGGTTACAATTACCCTGTCTAGACAATAGCATCATCTCAGCGCTATAAATATTAAATCACACGGTTTTTAAAGTATTTAAAGTATGTTTTAGAGTCATAACTATGAATTTTCTCAACTACAATCGACACATTTACTACCTATAGGAAAGATATTCATTTAAGTTATGGTGTGAAAAATCATGTTAGATTTTTGTCGCAGCTGATCAAAATAGTATAGTTGAAATGTAAAACACAAGATACTATTGTGTAAATGTAAAACACAAGATACTATAGTGTAAATGTAAAACACTTGGAAATATGGAATCCTAACTCATTAGTTCAATAATATTTTATAAAGAACCTCAATGAAAATTAAGTATCCATACTTGTGTCGTTTATATTTTTCTACAAATATTTTGATGTTAAAAATCTATCGCCGACTAAAAACAAAAATGACTATCATAGACTGCAAGACACATACTCGTTATTAACATAAGTGATGATTTAAAAATTAATTGTGTCGCGAATTATCTCTTACCTATACTCCAAAGAATTGGAAATGATTCCTCGTACACTGCAGTTTCGGACATTTTTAGAGATATTTGGTTAACAAATCTCAGATTTGAGATGAAATCCCGCGTATCTTTCGAGGACTTTGAAAGAACTTGTACGAACTGCTTTTAAATTGATAATTGTATTTTTATTGTATTATTGAAGTTTTTCCGTACTGGAGAAGGTATGTAAAGTAATAGTTGTCTTAACATATTCCGTCTGTTATATTTTGATATAAATTGGTTGTTCAATGGTGGCTCCGTATTTTTTAAATATTAATCTTGATTTAAAAGTTAGCAATCGGCATCTCGTGACAATGAGCGTTACGGGGATGATTTTGACTTTTGATTGTGTTTATGGTATGCATATATTGATCTTGTTTGTACGCATCCATTCACGTTGATGTCAAGAGTGACGACCGCTTTGGTGCAGTGCAGGCTGTTTGCCATTGGACGTGATAGTATGTAGCTATGTACTTTTATTCTTATGTATTGTTTAATTTCTTGATGCGCTTGTTTCTTAGCATTTATTTTCATCGCAATTTATTATCGTATACACCTTTTTTTTGCTATGTACGGAGCACTTAGTACTTGTTTTTTTACGAGTACTATTCTTCTTGTTATAAGACCCACACTGTACCGTTTATAAATAAGTATAGTTATTTATTTTTAATTAATCAACACTACGCTTAGACGGTAATTTAGGGTGTCAATCCTAATGTACAAACACTCGAGGAAAAATGTCTATAAATTGTTTTGATGCAGAAGCGATACCTCATTAAGTATAAAGCTTTCAATATGCTACGTGAGCCGGGTGCCGAGTGCCGGGTGCCGAGTACCGGGTGCCGAGTGCCGGGTGCCGAGTGCCGGGTGTCGGGTGCCGAGTATCGAGTGCGAGATCCACAATTTATCTCGCACTCGATACTCGGCACCCGACATCTCGCCAGTCATATCAGGAATTTTAAAAATTCAATGTGTTATTCGTAGCACAAATATCGTGACTCAGTCTGAAAAATCTCAATCATGGCAGTGGTCGTTACTGAATATCTCAAGGTGGAGAAGAAAAAGCATCATTTCTCAACCCATGGGTCGCGAACCTAAATTAAGTTGGTAAGCATTTTAATAGGCCGTGGAATATTTTCAAGAAAAATATTATTAACATTAAAATTGCGTCATTTTATACTATTCTATTTGATAAGCTTTCAAAACGTATTCAACCCCAAGCTACACATCATCAATAAGATTTAGCGCTAAGCTTCACATCATCAATAAGATTTAGCGATATAGTCGTACTAATACATAAGTGACGTATTTTGTATTATTATTCAAATGAATGTTAGTTCAGTCAATGGACACTAAAACTCGAACCGGGCCGTATCAAAATCTGCCAAATGATAATCGACAGTATTTTGGTTTCAACTTTTATGTATAAAAGTGAAACGTGCACGTGGAATAAGACTGAAAATATCTTAATAAATGCTGTAGAAATGCGCGCACTAAGTAGAACACACGGGGGGATATTTTAAGGCGAATATGTTGATAAATACGAAGTAGAGCACATTAATATAGTTTGGGCACGTAAATAATGAATAAAGAAAGACTAAAAAACAAATATACAGCATTAATACGAGTATGAGTGGAAGGTGTGCTAGAGGAAGACCAAGTGGAAGGGGTGGTTTTAATTTCATTTATGATATTTTAAAAGAAATGGAAAAGGCGAGAGATAGGCGATAGGAAAGTCTGGTGCGCTCTTATCTCTGTGTACTTTGACATCGAGGTGGCATGGTGTGGTGAAATAACGCATATATGTAAAATATACAATAATATTCATGGAAAAGTTAATTTTACGACTCATTTCACTTATGTTAACTTGGGTAGCGAAACCTAAACAAATAGCCTTATCTGGGTCATTGCTTGAAAATATTAGGAAACACTGGTCCGGTAAGGTATAGGGAGGGCCAACAATATTAGGAAGCACTGGTCCGGTACAGTATAGGGTGGGCCAAAAAAACGCATTCATACACATTTATTAATAATCTAAGATAACCAATGTTTGACGACAGCCTGAGATTTAGTGAGGTATAAAGATGTGAATTTTTCAACAGAGTCTTGCTTAGTGAAGCGATTTTTTATTCACAAAATGGTGGAGTTTCACGTTGTCATGTACGTTAACCTTATGGTTTGCCTTTCCATTAAAAAATATTTGATTAATAAAACACGTTTTCTTTAAAACATAAAGGTAAAACCCTACCAGTTACAAGGTTTCCACCTCACCGTCAGGGGAGCACTAATATAAAGGTAAAACCCTACCAGTTACAAGGTTTCCACCTCACCGTCAGGGGAGCACTAATATAAAGGTAAAACCCTACCAGTTACAAGGTTTCCACCTCACCGTCAGGGGAGCACTAATATAAAGGTAAAACCCTACCAGTTACAAGGTTTCCACCTCACCGTCAGGGGAGCACTAATAAGACTGGATTATATTAGAGCTGGCCCCAATATACCAAATGCATCTAACAGTAAAAACCTGAGTGATGATTGTGGGTGGAGGGAGATAAACGATAACTTGGGCAAGCAGTGGTGAAACCTTGGGAATATGTGTTAACCAGATGTTTATCCCAATGCACTAATGTTAGTGTTTCCAGAACCTCTAATCTGTATTTAAACATCCACAGTTTTACCGCCTTAACTATGAACAATATAAAATCTATGATTTCAAAGAGGGCAAACTCTCTTTAAGGGCGCCATAACTCGAGACTTGAACTAAATCATTATTAAAAAAATCCCGTCTGACAGCTCTAGCAGCGCCCAAGCGAACCATTCATAACATTTCCTTTTGTTTATAGCACAAATCTCTGTGACATTGCCATGTGGCAATCTTCTTCAATTAACCACAAAAATGTTCACAAGGCCTTAAGTGAAAGTCTTTAACATTGTTTTTTTTAATCTAGGTTCCAATAGAAATTGAACCCACTACCTCCGGGCTGGAAGACCGGTGTGTTACCAACTAGACCACGGAGGTCGTCAATATAAAAATTGTGAATTAATGTGTAGAGTAAATAAATAAAACAAACAAATTCAATCATTCATTCATATGACACCTTTCAATATATTCATATACAGTAAAATGAAGGAAGACATGGATGGGAGATAAATTGTCTTTGTCAATATCAATAGAGTCGTCTGGCTTAGAACGAAAGAAGTAGGCACAAAAATCACAGTTCGTTAAACATCAAGACAATACTACTCGGCACTTGAAAATAATAACATTCGCATACCACAAGATCAAAGCCTGGATGATCGATTAATGAGGCAAAATATAAAATTGTCCCCTAACTACTTGTATATGCTTCAATACAACCAAACCAATAGTTCAGATTTTTTAAAAGGTACCATACTATATGTGTACGAGTGAGGGAAGAAAATAAAAAGAAAATTAACAAAAACGTCTCATTATCCCGATAACGAACACCAAATATGGACAAAGAAATTATGATTATGTGCCCCTAAAAAAATCAAAATGTTTCTTATATGTAAATATGTACGTTTACATGGATTCATCCAATTAAGCCGGTATTGTTAATTTCAAATGTAGAAAAATTAAATTAAAAGTATTTTTTATTAACATTTGATTTGGCGGAGTAACGCCAAATCAAATGCTTGAAGATAAAACGTTTTGCCAAACGCGTTATCTCTTCAAGACGGTAAAAATATAATAATTGTATATTAACAATAGAATACTTTGTCATTCCACTAATTACATTAATCCTCGCTACACGCATTTCTACCTCCTATTCTGCGGCTCTCTTTAGATGGAAAAAACTCGGTTTGTTATGAGAGCAGCCCTTATATCAGACATGTGTTATGTTACTATGGACCACTCACATCAACATTGTGTGTGGTCTATTAACGGAAAAAATTAATAAATCAATTTAAGTTTTCATAGTTTCAATAAGCCATAAGTTAAGCTAAAGCTAAAAAAATACTTATGAAAAACCATAAAATGCAAAAGGTGTCGCACCTCTTAAATACTCGTAGTTTCCTTGGCTTTAATATTATCTCATTTTAGGAAATATGTATAATATAATTACAACATATTTTGATTTAGTTGTTAAAATTGATGGAAATATTTTATACAATATTAACATTAATTTATTGAAATTGAAATCTTTCCTTCAAAAGATCGCGCACATTTTTTATGTTGGTGGTCTATAATAAAATGACACCAGTCTGGTATTAACGTGTTTCATTTTGTAGAGGTTGTCCAAAGCGGGATCATTCTGCCTGAAGAGAGCCCCGAGATATGAGGTAGAAACACGTGTAGCGAGGATTAATGTTTTTAGTGGAATAAAAAGGTTATTTACTGTTAAATATTCTAATATGGAGTTCCGCAAAGATTAAGCCGAAACCTTTGATAAATATAATGATAGTTTTACAAATTGAATTTGGACCCGCCCCGCCTATCAGCCTTCTTATTGCTGGGAAACTGAGTGAGGTACTTTTAACTTAGTGAGGTAGCATCACCATCGCCAATACAATATTTATGTTTGAAATGCGGTTCAATACTGACTTTTTAAACATTTTATCTTCAAGAAATTTTTTTGGTATCTAACTTTCTCTTTAACTTGGAATTACGTCTCAAATTTAAATTTTTTTGTTGAATACAGCTGGACGCAGGAGGTACAATTAAGAATACAGCTGGACGCTGGAGATACAATTAAGAATACAGCTGGACGCAGGAGATACAATTAAGAACAAGTTTATTTCATATTAGTTTGTGATTCACCTTTCCATACCACCAATCATAAAGTGGAAGATCTATAGACATTTTTTGTTGGTTATCTTCCCTTGGTGAGTTTTCAATGGTTTTCTCGTTAAATATGTATAAATATTTGCAGATGCGAGGAACTTTTCCATCAACATCACTCGTTAATTACCCGTCACTGAGATTGGTTATTTTTCGGGATCTTTTTGTAATGCCCTACCTGTTTTATATGAACTTTTTATAATGCCCTACCTGTTTTATTTGAACTTTTTGTAATTCTCTACCTGTTTTATTTGAACTTTTTATAATGCCCTACCTGTTTTATTTGAACTTTTTGTAATTCCCTACCTGTTTTATTTGAACTTTTTGTAATGCCCTACCTGTTTTATTAGAACTTTTTGTAATTCCCTACCTGTTTTATTTGAACTTTTTGTAATGCCCTAGCTGTTTTATTTGAACTTTTGCCAGATAAATTAAAATCCTCTCTACTTTTTTAACAATAAGATGGTTTCTAGCGGACGCGTTACGAAAAGCCCTCAACTCGTTGAAAATGATATCTCGCAAGACACAATACATACATTTTTACACAACCCTACTAGAAGAGAGGTGTGACTTATTTTGCAAAAGTGCCCATTGCGGAACAATAATTATTCCGAGATAACATAAATGACAACAATCGTCAAATACAGGAGTTCATTTCATAAATCTAGGAGAAATGTGAGAAGACTGTGAGGAAATTTGAAGGTCTCAAGACCATAAATAAAAATAGTTTAAAGACAATTTATTATATTCGTAATAAAATACTTATAAAGCGTGATTACAAATAAAGTAGTACTGTATGATATATGGTATATAGTTTTCACTTTAGTTAAAAAAAATTAAACGCTATTTTTTTTATTCACTGCTGCTTTATTAATTTAGTTAACTACCGGATTTAATGAAATTTATGTTTCTTGCCAGGTGATATGAAACTAAATTAAATGTCAAAAATATATTTGTTAGTTATCACTGGAAATGAAAGATGTATTAATTGTTCGGTAAAGGGGCGTGTAGGCAGTGTCAAGTTGGAGTTAGAAGCGGAACCGGTTTAGGAGAGGAAAGGACTTCTCGTATTACTGGAATTTACCTTATTATTTATAATATTGAAAACTCATTCAATACTTTCCCTAATATGCCACTATAATCTCCCTGGCTAATGCGTAAAATTCGCAAACCACGATCGATATCAATCGATTAGTTTTTCTCAATCAAGTCGTTAACGAATTTCGAATAATGGTTGTTATTGTATTTACACGGTAAACATATCAAGTTCTTCTGAACTCTTGAAACATCAGAGTAGTGCCACATTAAGCACCCTTTGTCTTATTTTCTAACCAACGAGAGGGATTTTAATTAGCTATTAAAAGATAGGGAACCAATATTAAATCGATATGAATTACATATTTAACGAATTATTTGACATAACATACAACAAGCACTTGAAATAGTGGATCCGTTAATAAGTTGATAAGATGCCAAACTTTCAATCTAGGGGTGCGGGTTCAATTTCAGTAGGGTGTGGGTTTAATTTTCAGCAGTACCGTAGGTTTCCGTAGATTCCCTTGCTGTAGATTCCATTCTCTAAGAATTGCTCAAAATATTAAAATTAAGAAGAAAGAGTTAAACCTGCATTATCGAAAGTACACCAGCGAGCTCTAAAACCGTGGCGGAAGGGAAATATGTATCCGGATAGAATGAAAGCAATATATAGTGTGTTACCTCTATCTACCCTAATAAGGACATGCCACGGTAGTGATGATTACGGTGCTTGTAAAAACACTATAATTTAGTGATTGATTTGGTTTTTATTTTGTAGAATTCTATTTTATAACAGAATGGTTTAACACTTCATGTGAAAAATCTCTTTCTTAAATGTGATTACTTTTACAAAATAAACTTCAATTATTGTGATAGGTCTGTTTTGTTCTACAAAAACGTTGTCAATTTGTACTCAATGCGTTACTTATTTAATTTTTATTGAATGCATTACTATATTAATACTCGTATATCAAAATATTTCACAATTGGATCAAGAAGTAATAAGAGGATTAAACAAGAGCCGACCATCCCGACATGCTAGAAACCACCAGCTTTTGAATGGGCGGCCCTCTTATAGGCAATTGAAAGAGATTACAACATAGCAATATACTTTTCAAGTTTGTACTGTACACAAAGAAAATAAAGTATTATAAAATGTAGTCCTCGGAGCAATTAAAGACACGAGCTTCAGGGAACCAGCTAGAAACTGCACCCGAGTGCCCGTAACACGTGAGGTTGACGATATTGTTAGATATTAAAAGAATAAGAATATTGTTGGATATTAAAAGAATAAGAATAATCAAGTTCCTGAATAACGTAACACGTGTGGTTGACGATATTGTTAGATATTAAAAGAATAAGAATAATCAAGTTCCTGAATAACGTAACATGTGTGGTTGACGATATTGTTAGATATTAAAAGAATAAGAATATTGTAAGATATTAAAAGAATAAGAATAATCAAGTTCCTGAATAACGTAACACGTGTGGTTGACGATATTGTTAGATATTAAAAGAATAAGAATATTGTTAGATATTAAAAGAATAAGAATAATCAAGTTCCTGAATAACGTAACACGTGTGGTTGACGATATTGTTAGATATTAAAAGAATAAGAATAATCAAGTTCCTGAATAACGTAACACGTGTGGTTGACGATATTGTTAGATATTAAAAGAATAAGAATATTGTAAGATATTAAAAGAATAAGAATAATCAAGTTCCTGAATAACGTAACACGTGTGGTTGACGATATTGTTAGATATTAAAAGAATAAGAATATTGTAAGATATTAAAAGAATAAGAATAATCAAGTTCCTGAATAACGTAACACGTGTGGTTGACGATATTGTTAGATATTAAAAGAATAAGAATATTGTTAGATATTAAAAGAATAAGAATAATCAAGTTCCTGAATAACGTAGCACGTGTGGTTGACGACATTGTTAGATATTAAAACAATAAGAATATTGTTAGATATTAAAAGAATAAGAATAATCAAACTCCTGAATAACGTAACACGTGTGGTTGACGATAATGTTAGATATTAAAAGAATAAGAATAATCAAGTTCCTGAATAACGTAACACGTGTGGTTGACGATATTGTTAGATATTAAAAGAATAAGAATATTGTTAGATATTAAAAGAATAAGAATAATCAAGTTCCTGAATACTTTTTATTGTTTTAAAAAAATATTCGTCCTAAAAACAAACAGAACAGTAAGTGGAAAAGTTTCATCAATAATGTTCCAGAGAAAACATTTGAAATTCCTCAGTGATTGTTTTTATGCGGTTAAAGCGAACCAAGGAGAGTGCTACTCGTATGATGGCGCGGAACAAAAGTTTTATGGCGTTTATGGAGTATCGAGCGACATAGTTAGTCGCCTGGAGCAGTTTGCGTACTCCAATATTATATTACAGCGTACACTACACAATATAATAAGCTCGTGTGCGCTGAACATTACTATTACTATTCGATCTCAACATGTTGGAGCGAAACACTCTAAATTCATATGTTACGCACTTTTAGAGCAAACATCCACACCGCACAGTGGTCAATTTCCGACTAAACCTGGCTTTAAAGTTTGGTTTAATTTTTTTGAAATTCGGATAGCTAGATTGTTAACAGGAAATTAATTTACTGTGAAATATATTAACAACGAGTTTATTGCTAACTAACCAGTTAATTTCCAAACATCAATCTCTTACCACTAACCGGTTTATTGCCAAAAAGCAATATCTTCCAACTAACTATTTTATTAACAAACACCGATCTACGAGTATTTCGACAATTAAATAGATTGTAATTGCTTGGCCAAAGACAAAAATGTTAGTTTTATAAAAAAAAAAAATATATGCAGAATTTTTTTTTTAAATAAAAAGGAATTTATCATAAATATACGAGTATATTAAAAAAAAACTTTTTCATTTTAGTTTGATTAAGATGTTATTTAAAATTCGGACCAAAATATCGAAAACAGTTAACAAGTGAACATGTCACAAAAATATTAACATTTAAAATTGTATCTCTTATTTTAGAGTTATGAAGATAAAAATAATGGAACTATAAATTGCATCAATGAAGATGAATACTGCAACGTTTTGTTTGAAATGTCAGTATCATAAGCCAAACCACGTGGTTCAATACTCCAAAATCCCTTATCTTACTGATTACACGCAAAATTCCTTTTTCTTTGATTCTGTTTATCGTGTATGTGTTTTGTATCAACAAATCGGCGAATGGTCCTTTGTATTTTAAGACTTCTGATTTAGATTTTTTTTAAGCTATGTTATTATGATTTGATATATGATAATTTTTTTTTCTCGTTCGTTTCCGTATCCAGACTATCAATTGTCAATTTTGACACATATTACCATTGGGAGGTAACAGGATCGCCCAATCATTTGAATAACTCAGGCCCTGCCCACAGCGTGTAGCCCCGATACTCAGACAACGAACATGCGCTCTAAGTTCTGTGTATCCTCACAGCCACATTCTATGGTACGAGTACTTACGACCACATTCAATGGTGCCCTATCTTTACATGTACATTTTGTATTTAGCCACCTCTACTCGGATTGTACGAGTATTCAGCGCTTTCCAAGTGGGCTAAGGTAGTTGTACTCTCAGTGCCATCTTTTCCGAGATCTTCATCTAGTCGTCAGAGGTTTTTTTTCCACTTCAGCAAATGTGCTTCATCCGGAGGATTCATCAGTTCTTGCGCTTGCTTCATGGAAGTTTTCCTGGAATTCAATCTCAATATTGCTGGCTTGTGCAGGGTGACCATAAAAGAGGTGATTTCCTTTTTTAGTCTGATTTTTATTCTCATAACTATGTTTCTTTTTTGTTTTATTAAACATATCTTTCTAAGTCTAGTTAGACACGTGAGTACTTAATATATATTTAACTATCAAGAAAAGAAAATAAAAAAATAGTTATGGTAAGTTATTGCAATCTAGATATTTAATTGGACAGCAAATCGTGCCACTGTGCTTTTAGGCCATCCCCAACAATTGACCCCCATACATGGAGTGGAGACGTGTTCCCATCCGGCTGATGGCAGTTTCATGCAGATCTTGAAACCTTGACTCAGTCTCTTCCCTAGAAATATCCACTAACATTTACATAATTCCCCACTGCGATGCTTTCCCTTTCCCTTACATATACACAGAATTACTGGAACTTGTGACAAATATTGAAGAGAGTAGTTAAACTGACAAGTTGATACGAGACGATGTTATTGTAACTCAACTTTTATGTTATGCTACCGAGATTTTTATCAAGCACACTAAAAATTCATTATAATACTTAACCTATTTGACATACCGCTCGTGTGATGGATGCATAGGGGGGTTTAACTAAAATAGTTGACATATTAAAAGAAACGCTGATGTATTTCGGAATGTTTGACATTTTTATCTATAAATGGAGCAAAGTTCTATTTATTCGAATAAAAAACATATCCGAAATAACAAAAACACCCAAGACACATAAAACCAGATTTCAACACTAATGTCAATCTCCGGAAACTCCCATTTAACGAGAAAAGCAAAAATGGAATGCTTAGCAACAGTGGTATGTATAAACTGTTTTGTGCCGACTGCTATAATTTGAATATAGGAAAGGCAGGAAGATATTTTGAATAGAGACTACTTCAACACAGATCTACCTTAACGAATCCTTTAATTTATTCTGAAATGGCTAACCATTGTCACCGTGAAAATCACATTTTCTATCGATGATTCCAAATTCTTGCATATCAGTAGGAACGGAAAAAAATGGAATGAATTAGAGACCCTAGGAATATCTAAATCAGTGCATTGGGATGAAAATCTGGCAAACACATACTCGTTTATTTCCCAGAATTATCGCCGCTGCTTGCTGAAGTTGTCTCCTGCACCTCTCCTCCTACAATCCCCAATCCGATTTTTTTACATGTTGATACCAGTTCAAACAAAAATCAGTCTTGTTTGTGCTCTCCTGATCATGAGGGGAAAACCTTGAAACCGGTAGGTTTATACCGTTATATAAAGTGGAATAAATAGTGTTGGACTAAACCAGTTACCATCTCCAGAGATTTTCCCGCATATCAAATAGGGATATGGTGACGAGCTCTCCGTAATCGAGACTATCCGATATTCGAGGAGTTTATATACAGCAAGATATACATTATATACAGTTACCTTCGTATTGTAGTTGGTAAGACACATGCCTTCCGGATGATTTTTCTTCGAGTCGATCGATCACTCGCTGCCTCCTCTCAGTCTCCCTACCCCCTGAGATCCTGCTACACGTATCATAAACTAAACCCCCCTATCTCGGTCTATCAAGTGCCCTTTTTTCGTGTTGTTGGTCTTACATTATAATGGTAACATTTTTTCAATGTTATTATTCATGCGCAACTTCGCAATTTTTAAAGCTTTTTAATTAATAATTGTAGTTTTTTTATCTTTTTTCCCCTTGTACTGAAGGAGATTTGTGTTGAAGCTCCAGTTTGATTTAATCATATATATTTTCTTTTCAATTCGTTTTTTCAATCATTTTTCTTTTGTGTTTATCTTATTTTTTTTTGTTCAACTTGTTTCAATATTATATATTGAAGTCTTGAGACATTGAGTGTTGTAGGGACAATTTTTGCCTTTTATTGGGTTAGGGGTATGCGCATTTAGATTTTTAGTTTATTTGCATTTGTATTCCGCTTTCGTATTTATATCAAGAGTGACGCCTGATGTGGTGCAGTGCGGGCTGCACGCTTGTGAACGGATCCGTATTGCGTTGGTTACATGTTTCTTTCTATTTTTTTCGTTTGTTTTATTGTTTAATTTTTGTGTTGAGCACTTACTACTGGTTGTTTAATTTATTATTTTTATTGTTATAAAATACATTGTACCATTTATTTATACGAATTAACAAATTATCACCTTGAGAGGTTCCTAAGTATTACAAACATGACATGTGCATTCAATATGTGATGTTAAAGGTGGGTGCTGTAAGTATATGGACCGCAAGACGCATCAACGTCTCTATCATTCAAAATTGTAAATTACCGAAAGTCTTAAGACAACATGCAGAAAAATAATCTTAATGTACAATACTTTGACCATATTGCTAGAAGGAAAGATGAAAGTATGGGGGAACTGGTGATCATGAGGACTGTTGAATGATTGACTGGCAAGCAAGACGAAGGTGTCTTATGAGATGCACGGATCAAATAAAGAAGTTAACAGGAGCCTCTTAAAGCGATGAATTCTAGTGGTACACCGATTTTAAGACACCGTAATGGACCACGACTCTCCAAAGAATCATGATCAATGCCTTATGGGCAGTGCTAAAGTTTACTAATGTCTGGGTAATATGTTTTATTCAGATTTGGAAGTTTGTTAACATCAATTAATCTCTTTATTCTTTAACCAAATAAATGCTGAAGAAATGCGTGCACAGAAAAAAATTCATGGGGTGGCACTGTATGACAGAATACGGAATAAAGTGATGAGGGAACTGTTATGTTCACTTAAGGATGATATGTTGAGGATGAGAAAGATCACGCTGTAATAATTTGAGCATGTGAAGTGAACGAATGAATTAAGAATAACGAAACAAATATACAATGCGAATGTGAGTAGATGGCGTGTGAGAGAAATACATGTAAGAGGAAGACATGTGAGAGGAAGACATGTGAGAGGAAGACATGCGAGAGGAAGACATGTGAGAGGAAGACATGTGAGAGGAAGACACGTGAGAGGAAGACGTGTGAGAGGAAGACATGTGAGTGGAAGGCATGTGACAGGAAGACATGTGAAAGGAAGACATGTTAGTGGAAGGCGTGTGAGAGGAAGGCCTACGAAATTATTGTTGGATTAAGTATGTTAAATGATTTCTTTAAAGAAAGAAATGTGAAAAGTCAGAGAATCGTAGGGGCTGTATGAATAGTATTATGGGAGTAGAAGAGACAAAACATGTGTGTGATGCGATAGAAAAGTCTGGCATTCTGTATATTTTGCTTACCCCAACAGAGAGATACGTGATAATACTATTATGGTGTCGTAGGTATGTTATCAGTTTATTTTTTCATTTAATAAAATCGGCAAGAACTACAAATGAACTAAAAATATCATTGATTTTATTAAAGGTTTCGGTTTTAACTTTACGGAACTCCATATTTAATTATTTTACAGTAAACAACTTTGTTATTCCTTTAATTTTATTGATTCTCGCTACACGTGTTTCCATATCCTATATGAGACTTTAGGCAGAACGATCCGGGTTTGTAAAGGTAAAAGTTTTGCATTTGTCACAAATATTACATAAAACAATGAATTAAGAAATATAATAGGTACACAGTCACAAGCAAAAACCATTCAGTTATAAATAACTAAAGAATTCAAATGTTTTTATATCCCTTTATCATTTTTACATTGCATTAAAATGAGTATTGTCGAATTAAAAAGTGATGTGGGCGGTTCATAGTTACGAGGTTATGACACTAGTCTGACATATAAGCACTGCTCTTATAACAATCCGAGATTATTCCAACCGAAGAGGGCCTCGGGATAGGAGATAGAAGCACATCTAGCGGGGATTAATGTAATTTGTGAAATAATAAAATAATGTCTTGTTGAATATTCTAATATAGTAATATTCTGTTCATATGAAGTACTTAAACTCCCTACATCATCCCCTTGAACGTGTCGCCCTGAGTCCCTGGCGCCCTCCATCACCCCAGTGGCGCGAGCGCCTACACGCCTGCCCTCGATATTCCCATGCACGGGGTGCGAAACTTTTCTATATTCGTGTCAACATGGGCAAATGGCTTCAGCTATAGGGAAATATTTTTATATTGTTGTACACCGAATACACTGAATGTTGGAAAACAAATTTGAATATACATCCAGGATATAAATAGTTAAGACACTTATTTAAAAGTTTTTTTGCTCTACATGCAAAAAAATGTCAGGCAAGCTTAATATATGGTAAAAGGTTTTTGAGGTTTATACAACTTGTTATCAGAGCTTGTTATTTATTATTATCAACACGCTATGTCCCTTAAGGGTAAGCAGAGAGCACATCTTCATTTTATTCTATCCTGAAAAATATCTTTCACTTTTGCCACGTCAATAAAACTACCTTGTCATAAATATTTTTTTATTTAAAGACTTTTCAATGTTTTTTTTCTTTCAGAATTCGATAAATTTAGTTTTCTGGTATCTTTTGTATTCAATTATACTTTTTTGTAGATTTTTTATAATTTATTCTTTGTACGCAGCTGTACCATGGCAATGCTTTTTTCTTCTTTTTCTTCGTTTAATCTGAATAACGCCTTAATGTCTTAATTTCTTATTTTATCAACCATTGTTTTTCCACACTTTCTATGCAACACTCATTTCCACTTCAATTATCTTCTTTTCATAACTTTTTACCACTTCCAAGTTTTGCTTGCATATCCTAATGTCAGGATCAATATTATAATACAATACATTATGAGCAAACAGCTTTACTTTTGTTAGGGTTGATAAACGAAAAAAAATAGGTCAATAAACATATTGCATTACCCAACATTCACTCTTTTGGCTGCGTTTACTTTTATTTCAATGTCACTTTTTACGCGGCCATCAGATGTGAACTTAATCCTGGAATACTAAATTGGTTATGAAAAAGATTTTTACAATGACACAATCTGATTTGAACATTAAGATGCCCTGAGATAAGAACTGTAATGTTTTTGAAACGTCAGTACTTTGAGACACAAATCTGGTATGAACTTTATATTACCTTCTACAATATATAACATTGTAATAACCATGATAACATGCGAAACTATGAGTATTTTTAGTAAGTGTAAAGTACGGAATTTAAATGGATATGCTGGATTTATTAAATTTAAATGTCAATACACTCAGCAATAATAACAAAATGATAATTTATACGCGCTAATTCGGGACTCTAATCCATTAGCTAATTACTTATCGCATCTCGACTCGACTCGACTCGGAGATGAAGATTTTTTTATTATTACTCTTGCGTTGTATGCAAAGCAACCTAACGGGCCTACTGCCATGTGAAAATCAACCACAAATATTTTAAAAAATCACAAATATTCAGACTGTAACCCTCTTTGAAAAAAATGGGAACCAACTGAAGCTTGCAGCCCTCGGGTCAAAAGATAGGCTGTGCTATCAACTAGGCAACGAAAGTTGAAATTGAATAACAAAAAAGTTATCGAGGGCTAGAATAAAACGATAGTTTATAAATTTATTTTAATAAATGGCTTATATTTCTTATAAGATTTATATTTTTAAATATCAACGTGCAATAATACGCAATATAAAGAGCTCAACTTTAAAAATGGTAGGTTACGCTTTCACACGTAGATCTCAATACTACTACGAGAGGGTTAAGTACCCCTCGCCATGGTCTTATTTCATTATTGGGTTATTTTCCCCACAACAGACGGGTAAACGCGATCTTTTAGAAAAACCATTTTGTTAAGGTCAAGAAAAACTTGCTCTCGAAAGAAGAAATTCTTTCTCCGCTTGTAGATTATTCCGCGCACCAGCTGATGCGCCTCATTTCCTTTCAAACTGGGTTATTTTCAGCAGGTAGTGCCAAAAAGCGAAAACAAGTTATTACTCGTTAAAGAGAATTTAAAAATTTACATCTTTAATTTGAAATTAAGGTAATATCTTGCATAAACAGTTGAAGTTTATGATATTTGTACTTTAGCAACCTCTGTGGATATAAAAGAAGTTGAAATTTAATAAAAATAGTAAAAAAATGCATTATTCTTCTTAAATCATCATAGCTTAAAAATTGGTGACATACCACGAATACTCAGGTCCAAAAGTATTCAGTCTAAACAAGTTGGAGCGTGTATAGACGAATGCTACAGTTGAAAGTTAGATTTTTTTTCCCTCTATAGTATGTCACATAGAGCCGATACAAAAACGTATTGCTTCGCTACATGTTGAATTGAATATCGCGCAGAAATCAAGTTTCTTTTAACCTTTCCATTCCTGTGCTAAAAATGTCCGCGCGTTCCGGTGCTGTGTATTCAATACATACTCGTATATAAAAATGAGCGATTTGAAATCGAAAAAAAAAGAATATTCATAGCCAATCGCTTAAAATAATTAAATTTGAAGTCAAAAGTGATAATAATTGAAATTGAATTGCTGAAAACATGAAAAAAAAACATCGGCCGACGTTTACAAAACGGGCGACTAGACCACCTCCAACGAATGCCCGCGAGCTACTAAAGTGAGAAAAGCGAACGTATTGAGATTCTATTTCTTGCGTTCCCATAAACCGAAGTAGAGTGAGAGTGAGACGTGAATAGCGTCGCTTCCTCACCGATAAGTGCTAATTATTATTAATATTATTTTTTTCATTCAATGCGTAAATGTATTACGGAGGAATACGTATAATCTGAGCCCAGTATTTATTATATTTATAGAGATATTAAAGTTTTTAGAAGCAATGTATACTAGTTACACATCACAGGGAATGAAGGGTTAATATAAAGAAAATCCTGAGAGAATTTAAATGGCGTTTAGCTACTTACGAGTACGTCAACTTATATCGACTCTAGATGACATACAATCGAGAGGAGAGTTATCAATCTTGAACTGTCACATCGCCTGACTATGCGGTGCTAGTGGCCGGATATCGACGCATATGTTACATGTTTTCGTTTTTAATGTCAGAAACTTTTGACCTTAGTGGGAATTCTAATAACATGAGGAAGACTCGGATACAATATTTAAAAGAAAATCAGTCGAATTCTCGATCAGTGGGGCTGAAGACAACATTGTCTTTCAGTAGTCTTCAACATTTACGTATCATCAATTTGGATATGTTGAGGAATGAATAAAATAATTAATTATCCACGAAAAAAATCAAATCTATATTTTTAATTCTTCAGTGCTGGTTATACAGTAAAACATAGTTTTTTATTAGCACTACAGATGTTATTAATAAACTTTATTTATAAGGATTAACATAGTTTTGATTTATTATTTTAAATATTTATTTCTATCTGTAAGAACTGTGGTAGTTAGTTAGAGGTACTATCTCCTAAATGTGACACTTTACACCATATTCTATCATACGAGTATGTGAGCTCAGTAATGTTTCTTATCCCATTTGAATATGTAAGAGCGTTTATTATAAAGTTAAACATTAGATGACCATTGCTTGAGAGAAGATTAAAGAAAGTAACCATTTATTCATTATAATGCAACCTCCCAGGCCTAGTTGATAAGACGCTTGTTTTTTAACCCAGGTGTAGCGGGTTTGATTTAAAATTGAATACATGTTTCCGGTTGGTGGGAGGAGATTTCAACAAATCAATTAACCCGCCAGATTGTGATATTGACCATACAAGTGGATTATAATAAAACATGACATTACGAAAACTCCATTGCCTGAATATTTGGATATCTGTCACTCTTCTTTATACTATATGTATGGTAATGCGAGTGAATGAAATTCACTTAAACTTGTTACTTCAAGTTTTAGTAAATGAAATTCGCTAAAACTTGAAGTAACAACCCTCAAATAGAATATTTGGATATCTGTCACTCTTCTTGTACGAGTATACTATATGTATGGTAATGCGAGTGAATGATCCGTAATAAATCAAATGATCTTTTGAGAGAATGTTCAACTTGTTCAATATTGAGTTTCTGAAAGTTAATGCCAAAATCTTTGATTAATTTACATCCTTTGTAAATTGAATTTTTCCGATTTAAATGTTTTTTTACTATCATATTATTACAATGGTACGAGTATTTAAATAGCCCAAGTGTGGTGTTTAATATTGTTATCGCTTTATATTATATATCAGTTTTTAGGTATTTTTTCAATCGGTTCAACACTGTATGTTTACATTAAACCTTCATATGATATTTTGAACGCCTTACTATAAATAATATATATTATTTATTTTTATCTTGTTTTGTGAAAACTACCTGCTTTGGAACGGGCATACTCCTTGTTAAGCAGAGAAGAACTTCTGTATTTTATTGTAAATATTAAAAAGGGTAAATAAAAATAATATATATTATTTACTTTTATCTTGTTTTGTGAAAACTACCTGCTTTGGAACGGGCATACTCCTTGTTAAGCAGAGAAGAACTTCTGTATTTTATTGTAAATATTAAAAAGGGTAAATAAAAATAATATATATTATTTACTTTTATCTTGTTTTGTGAAAACTACCTACTTAGGAACTGGCATACTCCTTGTTAAGCAGAGAAGAACTTCTGTATTTTATTGTAAATATTAAAAAGGATAAATAAAAAAATAAAACATCCAACACATTATTTCCACTTTTTTGAAGACTCGAGACGCTTAGTACGAACATTCTCGTGTCGCATCAGTAGTTCATTCTCGTGTTGCATCAGCTCTTGATCTAGTTTGATAAAACCTCATCATCTACCTCAAGTGCCTCCGTCTATGTGCGGAATATTGAAGAGGTCCTCTGGTTTACTCTGATAAAGTTCCCCACTGTAACGCTTTTCCTGAAAGTTCACCTCTTCAAATTCATTCATTGTTCATACCTCCCTTACTTGATATTATACCTCGATGGCAAATTTATATTCTTATTCATATAGCACCTATCACCATATCTCAATAGATAATTCGGACAAATTGAAGAGCTTGGCCGAGAGACACTATTGCCTTGGCCCCGTTTATTCAATATTTATGTTAAGAACTACTCGAGAAGACACGGAATTCACAATTGATAGTGTTGGTATTACAACGACCGACAAACTTATTTTTTAGACGGTGCCTTTTTTTCTACGATTATTAACATCGAAAATCGAACTCAAAACTCCCGAGTGGAAGTCAAGTCTATACTACAACGGTGGGCAATATATAATATATTCATTTATTGGAAGGCATACTCGTACATATAAAGTAATTCATCACGCCATTTCCCTGTCGGGGCTGGCCAAGAGGATAGATCACCAGACTTTCTTATAACAACTCTTCTACATGCATACACCTTCTCGTACAACTTGAATAATTTGTCGGACTTTCTACGTTTTATTCTTTCATATTATCATTCCTTAATCTAACAAAAAAATTTAAACGTCTTCCTCTCACACTCGCTCTGCATTGTCAGTCTTTCCTTATTCATTTTTTTCAAATGCCCAAACCATCTCAATTTTCTCCTTATCTTACTCAACACATTAATTTTAAGTTCACATTCATCACTATCACTTCATTCCGTATTCTGTCGTCCCATTCATTTTTCTGAGTATACACAATTCTACAGCACTATTTCTGAGTATACACTATTTTACAGCACTATTTCTAAGTATACACAATTCTACAGAACTATTTCTGAATATACACAATTCTACAGCACTATTTCTGAGTATACACAATTCTATAGAACTATTTCTGAGTATACACAATTCTACAGCACTTATTCGGCTCTTTTTAGGCTAGTTACACTTCCATTCGTCAAAGTTATTACTTAATTACTATTGTGGACTAGGCAGATTTTGATATACTTCGGTTCAAGTACATGTGTTTTAGTGCTAGTGATGGCACTCACGCTAACACTACAAACGCTGACACTACAAACGAAATAAAAATGATCCTAAAAATGCAAAATACAACGTTCAAAGGAAAATCAATAAATATAAAAAACTGAACATAATATACAAAACAAATTGATAAAAAATTGTCTAAACAATCTTTAATTTATTTGACAATAATGAAGCTTGTTTCTACATCCTATTTCAAGACTCTCTCGAGGCGAAATTATCTGGGTTTGTTATGAAAGCAGTGCTTAGGTCATGTGAGTGTCATACGAGTATTACTATGAATAACCCACCTTGGATGTGTTGGGGCTGACAGACGACTCAGCCCCCATCTTCCTATCCTTGCACTCAACTGATTTGTCAGTAATGAGGAATTGGAATCCAGAGTTAGAGCACCTTACTCCTAAGGATAGTCTGATCTGTTAACTACGATATACGTGTATTAATTGTCCTTTTTTTACTATTCAAAGGTACATCTACACAAAGGTACACCAACACAAAGGTACACCAACACATTTTTAAAACTTGATGCGACGATAAAAAAAAAAAAATTACAATTCGTCTGAATAATCTACAACGTGGTCAAGTTAATGAATCAGTTCAAATGTTAAAACTGGAATTTACTCTAAAAGGTTCTCGTAGCGCCGCCATTCAGAATGTTAAATGTATTTTCTTTTATTATATCTTCATACGTATATTGAAAATAAAATTTATTTAACTTGAATATTTTGGTTTTGGCAAACAGTTGCAAATAATAAACGTTTGGGAATTTTCGCTAAAGTACGAGTATTTCAAAATATTTGTTAGGATATTTCCAAATTGTTTTTAGTAAAAGTCTTTTTGCATTTTTATTTATTTATTCAACATTTTATTGTAAAAACAAACTGGCGGGTTTATTGCCAGGGGGCAGTCTCTTCCAGCCAACAAGATAAAAAAAATAAAGGAAATTACATGGTCGCAAAATATATTCAAATGATTATGAAATTAACGAATATATACATAATAAAAGTAAACGTGAAATATCATCAACCAAAGGAAAAGGAGGAGATAGTGGAGAAGAAAAAAATAGGGAAAGAAACACGTTATATTACTGACTAGAAATTACGAGTGACTTTTAAAAACATGCAAAGGACAATGTGAGTCTAATATTGGTTTGTAATTGGTTCCAGAGTCTCACTGCATGGACAGTAAAGGAAGACGGAGAAAAAGAAGAGCGGTGAACTGGGAAGGGCAATAAACAATATTTGTTATATGATTGGAAAGAAAGAAGTTGAAAACACAATAAGTGAACTAACGATCTTAATATATGATAAGGTCATTCTTGTTTTGTTTTGTGAATAAACTCAAAAAGGCAAAACCGATTCCATTTTCCATCTGAGTTTCATTCGTAAAATATTCGCACTTTGTTGTAAAATACTTAAAGTGTGAAATGTTTCACTAAAACGGTAGAATGTCTCTACTTTAACTGTGAAATAAATACACTGAAACTTTAAAATACCTTTCCTAAATCTGTGAAATATTTCCACTAAAGTTATGAAATAACTCCTGTAAAATATACCTATTAATTATCTAAAATATATGCATTAAATGCTTTGAAATAACTCCAATTAAAATTATGAAATGATTCCATAAAAAGTTGTGAAATAATTCTACTAATGAAATTCACTAAAACTTGAAATAATAACCCTCAAATCATGCACTAATTCCAATAAAACTGTGAAATCTCTACTAAAACTGAGCAATAAATCTAGGTACTTATAACTGTGAAATAACTCCACTTAAAGTGAATAAAAATAAAATAAATTATAAAATATTTCACTTGATTTTTTTCCATAACACAATGAAATTCCTTCAATCTTAATAAAACCCCATTCTATATTTTTCAACAATGAAATAATCCCGATAATGCTCTCGTCTATCTGACCTTCAAAAGCCAATTTACCGCCACCCCAGCCCTTAAACCCTCTCTCCCCTTCTCAGTCTCTCGATCTATCTGTCTCTACTTCCAGGACCGAAACGAGTTTTTACTCGAACCTCCCACACACACTTCTGGATGTCGCGCGAAGCAATTTGAGAACTGAGCCCTGAAAGCCCAATAAAGAGGCTGTGCGCTCTAAACCAGTGGCGATCTTGCATTTTCCAAAACGAAGGCAAGTTGAATGTCAAAATTATACTCAAATGACAATTAAATTCATATTTTATCAATTTGTTAATGTTACTTGTATTTTAAGAGCATCATTTCCAGCCTTTGATAATGATAATGGTAACCATCCTCAGGGCACTTTTAAGACTTTTCAAAAGAGATTCATAAAAAAACTATTCTGATGAATAGATTCAGTGACACAAAAAAGTAGCACTAAATACATTTAACTTGTTAAGGCAACACTCAGATATATTAAGACGACCTCCAACGTCTAGTTGGTACTCGTAAGATGCATGTCTTCAGCCCGAAGGTTAAGGTTAAGGTTTGATTGATGGAATCTAATTATTTTTAAGTATCTCATAATATGAATCACTAAAAGCCGCTGTACGAGTAAGTTAGTAAATATCATAAAAAGTGACTGAAAAATCTCTACATTTTTTAGTCAGAAATGAAATGTGTTTCTTTCCCGATCTTTTTTTCTTCTCTTCTTTACCTTTCCAATCCTGTAACTTTCTTTATTTACCTTTTTTCTAGTTGGCTGGAAGAGATTATCACCTAGCAATACATTCAACATATTGTTTTATACTGAAATATGAAATGAATAAATGTATTTCTGGTTAGTTGAAAGATATAACCATAGGTGTATGTCAATCAACCAGCCAGGTCATTCTGTGTACGAAGGATTAATTATTTTTTGTCGTCATTTAGTGTCTTGTTATTCATAAGCCTCCCTTACGAGTATGACTTCTCGAAAATAAATGAACGAGAAGAATATAAGCGCATATTCAAGAGAGTCCAACCTCAACAAGTCAGAGTGTGTGTGTGGACAGATACCGTGGGCCACGCATGTTCGGCCGATATTACAGTTTAAATTTGATACCTCTACCCTCAGTTGTTTCGTTATATTCTGAAATGTTAGGAATTTTATACTGCGCGGATATCAAATTTCTTTAAAAAAGGGGGAAAGTTTGGTAAAAATGAAACGGTGTTTAGATGCTGAGTATAAATTTTTCTTTTACTCTACACTGAAAGATCGAGCTAAACAGTTTCCGGCAAATAGTCAATAGAAGGTGACCCTCGTCAAGACAGACCATCAGAATCACTTACCAGAAACAGTCGCAATATTGCAAGAGCTAGTGTTGCAAGATAGAAGACTAAAATCAAAAGAAATAGCAGCAGGTGTGGGCTTATCAAAACCATAGTGCTTTGAATTCTGCACGTTCATCTTGGCACAAGTAAAATGAGCGCGAGATGAGTGCAAAAACTTGTGTGGAAAAATAATGATCGTTAAAAAAAGTATTGAACTATAGGTGACCATATTGAAAAACATTTTTTTTGTTTCATTCGATCGTCCTTTTTTTAATCTTAGGGCCGGGAAATTTTGTACCTCACAACGTTAAATAAATAGATCCAGCAAACAAAACACTTAATGGGAAACCTTTATATAGGTACTTTTTACATTATAAAGGGATAGCTCAGTTAATCAGATATCCTGATATGTAAATTATTTTTCATCACGAATAAACTATTCTTCGATCAGAAGGGTATTTTTCATAAAGTGTTTTAAATAGTTTTCTAGACATTGAAAAACAATTGTTTACCCACATACTTGTCGCATATTTTAAATAAAAAATATCACGAGTAATACGTATACATAATGATTTTATCCTTTGGATGATTGGCAAAGCTCTGGTTGTTATTAGACCGAATCAAATTATTTATTAGTATTTTTTTGGTGAAAAACTGCACTATAAAGAAGACTTTTCATTGGTTCTGCGAATGTAACGAGACCAGATTTTCAGATTTTACAGGAAAAAACAGGTATTTAAAATTAGGTCATGATATACTCAATATTCAGCGCCATTTCCGTCACTTAGTCATGAGACTGTAAAATAACATTCTCTCCCCAAACCTTCACCATAAAAAAATGACATCAAAATTCGCAGCATATCCAGCATCTTTACGTGTCATTTCAAAAATAAATAGTACGTTTACTACTGTTTTATATCGCCTTTTTCAAAGTTTACACTAACAACATTTAAGATTAAACGAAACACTGTCTTAAACATATCTTCATCATTGTCGGGCATCACAGTCGAGGATCCATATATATGATATATGTAGGTACTCATACAACATTTTACTGATATAAAAAAATAATGGACAAAAAAATCCTACACATTTATTTGATTAGAAAAATCGACAATCTAGTAAAGATATAAATCTAGTCAACATAATGAATATATGTTTCAAGAAAAAATCTAACTCCAAATGTGGGCAGACAAGATTTTCGCATATTCTCGTATCATATGTAGGACGATATATGGTAGTATTATACAAGTGATTTGTTTTAAGTTTGAGAATGGAATCAATTCGCCGTTTCTTATGTCTCGCCGAAAATGATCAGCACCTCTTAAACCTTGGATTTACACTACTCACTAGGAGTGATTGCCTTTTGGCATTCCAGTGGATCGCCCCTCCTCTACGTCACCTTTTACTGTCCACACTGTCAGATTCTACAAGTTACCGGATTCCTCGTAACTTTCCCCCTTCAATTTAAAATTACAGCATCTATCTTCAAAGATGAAACGCGTTTCTACATAGCTCCTATATCCTTGTCCTTTCCCAGCTTCCTTATATTTTTTCAATCTTTGGTGAAATTTGAAAATATTGTGTTATACTGATTTTGAGACTTTTACTAAATAATGGTGTGAGTTTTCGCTCAGCAATTGGCACTAATCTACTATACAATTGGCACTAATCTACTATACAATTGGCACTAATCTACTATACAATTGGCACTAATCTACTATACAATTGGTACTAATCTACTATACAATTGGCACTAATCTACTATACAATTGGCACTAATCTACTATACAATTGGCACTAATCTACTATACAATTGGTACTAATCTACTATACAATTGGCACTAATCTACTATACAATTGGCACTAATCTACTAAACAATTATCTGATTGTTTGAAAAAAAAATGATGTGTAGCAACACACTCGCCGTTTGTTTACATACAAATAAAGTATTCAAATTTAAAAAGAGTCTTGTTATCTCTGATATCTTGTAAAAGCTGTTGTAATCATAACTTCTCACTTAGTATAAATAAACTTATGATCGTGCATGATTTAAAATCAAGATAACAAAATATTAACTCAGCAATCACTTCGCTATTAACAATACGTTTGTCGCCCCTGCCGACTGCTTCGAGCACAGCCAGGATAAACTGCCTTTGAATATTCCACTTACTGGAGATCCGAAAATTTCCCAGCGCAAGATGTTCTCGCTGAACATTATAACGTCTAATTGCTTTTAGTCCTCTCAAATAACTAATTATCTCTCGAAACTAAGAGGAGGATTTTTGTTAATTTTAATTTTAGATGTTGTTTTCCTTCCATTGGATCTGATTACTCATTCCCTCCGAGTCTCATCAAATATTTGGTTCATTTTTAATGTAAACACATTTTTGAAAGATTATTTATATTGCCATTACCGTATGAACCAATCGACATACATATTCAAATTGAACTATTCAATTATTGATGTACACAATGTAAAGATATTACAGTTGGCCACAAATTTATTTTCAGCTTTACTGGGTTGCGTAAAACGCAGCTGCCATACGTGGTTTTTTAGGACACACAATGGTTCAATGGAAACCGTATTTTAAAATTTAATGTCTCCTGGCTCACGTTATAATTTGACGTAATTTAAATGTATAAGATTATAATGAATGAATGAATCCTCATTACCTGTGGCTAATATAAAAAAAGACACAATACAGTGTGGGGGGTCAGGGCACTTGACGTTGATGTCATCAGAGCTGAGCGTGTAAGCTAATTTTTAACAGGCATACCCTGTCAAATGAGAGCATGAATATTCAGTGTTTGCAGCTTGTCTACACCTTCTTCCTCTATTAGATCCCGGTTAGCTAACAACTCTATCTGTTGTTGTTTACTCCGAGTTGTACGGAGCATTCATATTTTAAGTGTCCCAGGAAGTACAAGATTATTAAAACAAAAAAAAACATTATGACATTAAAACAAAAAAAAAACCATTTGAATGAATGATTTATTTTATTTTATTTTGAATGCATCTATATTTTTCTTATAACACGAATGTCAATAGAGCCACCCAGATTGATCAAGCGTGGTGTATCCAGTACCTACCTCTCCGTAGACGGTCCCGTAATGTATTTACTCGTATAACTATAACTATAAGGTACGTTTTTGTCACTTGGAGACTTTAAATTTATGTTTTTACTTAGATACAAAGTGTAATGAACATTTAAACATTTATTTTAGGTGTCTTAATAAAGATAACATATGAATATCGTAAAACTAACGATGAACAGACTGTCTTAGGAACCTGTCACGCCTTTTAGTGTCCAGTTCTTTCCAAGATTTAGCTTATCAGCAGTTCCAGAAACTGACCATTGTTGTCGAGTTTTGATTCAATGCATTTGTAACGCATAACCAATAATGTTTAAAAACAATGTTCATGTTCATTTTCTTGACATCTGTATTTTATTGTCTATTCATGGGAGAATTGACGAGTGTCGTTGCATATTTATGGAAGTATTGACGTGTGTCATTGCATATTTATGGGAGTGTTGAAGTGTGTCGTTGCATATTTACGTATTGTTTTAAATATTTCGTTAATTGTTTTGTTAATTTGTTAACGTAAAAGTGTTATATATTTGTTTCTCTTTTGTAACATATACACGTAAGCACTCTCTATTTAGGGTATGAATGTTGATATAGGATACAATGTGTCATTGCTGGATAAATATTTCAATGTACCACAGAATCGTTTTTTGTCTCTTATGAACATTTTAAACTAATTGTTAATTTTATATTTATGCATTCATTTTTGGCATCTCACGTCTCTGATTCACTAAAACTTGGCAATAGAATAAAACATATTTTTGTTTATAAAATTTAACATATTATAAAAGACATAGTGATTAATATATGGCTACTGAACGGCGAGACATTTTGAGATAGTTTTCCTACAAAATGAATGAACGATAGTTTGTTGATTGAAAGAAAATTTAAAATTTAGACTTTGGTCTTAAAGTTAATTTGTTTAGTTCATAATTTTGATATGTGTTAATATTTTCGATTATGAAAGGAAACTTATATGACACAGTTTATCTGTTTGATATTTATTTGGCCGTTACACAAGGACTATTTTATCAATATTTTATAAAGTAATATAAGATTGGGTTTCATGTAAATATCCCCGAATATTTGAATAAATATCAGGTAAACCTATTTAGGCAAATTGGTTCAAATATCAGGGTTCAGTTATTACAACATATTGGAAGTGTCTCAAGAATTAAAACAGAATAGAAAATGGCGAGGATAAATGAAGAAAACGACGGAAATGATGTGCGACAGAAGGCTATTAAGAGTAATCAGGCGCACTCCACTAGTCTACATTAAACCGAGTGTTGGCATCTTAAGGAAAAAAGGAACAACTGCTTCATATCGCGGAGAAGCGCATGCTATGGTGATCAATTAAATGCGTAAGAATCGAAATAGTGATAAAACCCGGTAAGCACGTTACGCTGGTATGTGCACGTTCAATGCCGGAATAAAGGGTACACGCTTAAGTAAGCCATGAATTAGGACCTCCCAAATAAACGTAAGAGACCTATGAAAAGCGTGTATAACAAAGTGAAGAACATGATGAAAATCGGACTATGCCCGAGTGATTGGCGAGATATAGAGTGATAGAAAAAAAGGTCCAAACAGCCGACCCCAAATTAATGGGATGTGGCGAGGAAAAAGAATAATATTTGGGGTAAGTCAAATGCACTTATAATATACTCGTATGTTATTGAAAATAATGTACTGTTTTGAACTTAGAAAATATTTATGAAGTAAAACTATACTTACGATTATTTATAAACAATGGTTGAAGCCTTACCTGAAACAATACAAATATAATTGTTAATTTTTATTTAGTTTAAGGCTTGTTCAGAAATGTTTCAGATATTGGTTTTATAAATTCTCTCCAGGTGCACAAGTTAGCGAGAATTTGACATTTTTGATCCACAAAAATAATAATTAACTTAGATCATCAGTAACAAAGCTTATTAGTACAGGCAGTACTTTCCGAATCTAAATTTTAATTGGATTTTTTTATCGAATCAAACTTATCACCGTTCATGTTGTAACAGTTTGTTGGATTAGTATTATAAAGCCTCTAGTTAATTGTAAATGTTATATAGCCACCATCTTGCAGAACACATTTAACCATATAGGTAAACACTCAGTGACGCACAATTAAAATATATTTTAAAGCCAAGTTTGTATCTTATTAGATATATTTTCAGGGTTTAGGAAACACTTGAAGACATCGCATTTTGGGAGGTTATATGAGCACTTCACATACACTCGTAGACTACACTGCATCTAAAGCCGAATGTGTTATTATCACACATCGGAAGATCTAGTTACATCATTATGTTAACTGGAATAAACATTGGTCTCCTTATACTAATTAAATACATTAAAAAAAACATAAACAACTTTTTTAAAAAATGTCCTTTACTATTTGAATATCTGAAGGTGCTTTATAAAATAATAAATTTAATTTTTATAACATATTTGAAGGGTAGAACAAACAAAACAAACAAACAAAAACAAATAATAATCTAAAGCTTTAGTTTTAGAAATAATGCTTGAAAAATAAATAAAATATCTCGGCTGAAAACAAGAAAATAAACTTCTTATAATGTTACAACAAAGTTGCTGTTAACATTTCTAAAGTTAGCTTATTTTTTAACAGTTAGAATAATTTTAATCGTCAAAACATATTTTTACTACCTTAATTTGAAAATATGTAACAAATCGTAAACCAACATTTTGTGGGCGTTATAAAAATATCGCCAAGATAGAAGTACATGTCACCTTCACGTGCTTTTTACGTGTTTTCAGTCGCTTACGGGTGTAAAAATTTTTTTTTTTATTATTTTAATCTTTTTTTTGCCAAGTTTAAGTTTCCCTTCCATACATCAAGGTGGGCCACCAACACAATATTATATATTGTCATTTTTCTACTGTTGATATTTAGCTGGTATTATATACTCGTATAACGCTGAATCGCTGAATCCAGTCGCCTTCCGGATATAGCGTCACAACAAAATGCAGCCTGTTTAACGCATGTGTCATCCCGATCCTCCTGTACGGCTGTGGATCTTGGCATCTCACCAAGGCTCAGGAGCGCAAGATACTTAGTTTTGAAAACAGGTGGCTCGGGAGGATATTGCGAATCAGGTGGTATGACCAAATAACAAACAACGCTGGAGACGACAGACCCGGCAGGGGTCTGTCGTCTCTGTAATTCGGGAGAAGCGATGGCCCTGGCTGGGACATATTCTGAGAATGCCCGATGATAGTTGGCCGAGGAGAGCGCTGTTTTTCTGTCCATTGGGGTCCCGACGGCCTGGAAGACCCTCTCTCACGGTGTACCGTTCCGTTGATAAGAAAGTCAGATCGTCAGGAATGTCGTGGAGGGAGATTACCAGCACCGCCCAAAACCACTCTGAATGGAAAAGACTGGTGGTCTCCCTATGCTCCCTTGTGGAACTTTAAAAGAAGGGTGAATTGAATTGAATTTTATATAACATGAAGGACTCCATTTCCATCATTTCCTATCGTTACCCTTTTTCAATGTTCTTTTTAAATCGCCCATCAATGTTCTTTTTAAATCGAACTAATCCACCTGCTCCAGTTTTTCTGATTTCATCCAGACATCACACGCACTTTTACCACTCTCCTTTCTATAATCACAGCCTTTGATGATGCTACATCTATTTTCAAACATTTTACTAGTCATCTCTTATAAAGCTGACTTATGTCTCTTAAATCGTTTTCATTTCCAGCAAGCATAAACATATGATCTGCATATAGAATTACAAATACGACTACATTTACTTCACTCATTCTTACATCCTTTCCATCATGTCTTAGATCATACTACATGAATATGTGTATAAATCAAACAACCAAGATGACATCACACATCCTTGCTTTACGCTTTTTGTAATTTCAAACTACTAAGTGAGTTCTTCATTTACTCTTACACGTAAACTATTGTCTTCATACAGCGAAGCAATTACACTTAGTAATATATAATTCACGTCATACTCTTTCAATACTTTCCTCGAATTCTCCATCCTTATATATGCACCCTTGACTACCAAAAAAGACACTGCGCATCCCATATCTTGCATACAGTTTATCCTTACTTATTAATAAACTGATAGCTCTGTAATTGTTGCACTCCATTTTAAAACCCTTTACCTGAAGGTTAGTTTTAATGTTTGTTTTAATAAAATAAAAATTACTATAAAAGCTTGATATGCAACGTATTGACAACAGTTTGGTATAACTTTTGTAAAGTAAAACAGGCTCGTCACTTTAATTTAAGTTTATTTTATAGAATTTTTACACGTGTAAGAATTAAATCATTTTCTTAAAAAATGCAGTTCTACAATATTAATACCAAATGAGTTTAAAATAATAAATTATCTTTTGAGTTCTGAAACTGCAATTATTTTATCAATCGTATCAAATTGCACGATAATCATACCCATCACCTTGAGAGCCGATGTTTAGGAGGGAAAAAAAGTTCGTTTATTTATGTTGATCAACTCACGTTCCCAAAGAAACTCCGAAAAGGTAAATAGAAAGGGTAGAGGAAAGTAAACACAAAAGTTTTTCACTTTATTTCCTTTCTACTCGTATTTGCCTGTGGAGCATTCGGAAAAAAACTCCAGCTCTTAAGAGTATTCAAAAACTTTTTTTTTCTCTCCAAAAGTCATTAAAACGACCTTTTTCTGATGTGATATCGGTAAACGTCGTCACAATATATATTACTCGTATATTTTATTTATTTATTTATTTATTTATTTATTATTACACATGACAAGAAATATACACAATTTGAGAAAAAACAACAGGTAATTTGATTTGGACATATAATTTTAATGGATCTGGGTTTGTTGCCTTTCATTTGTCGTATCCCCAGTAAACTAGGCTTTTGCCTGTATCTCACTGAGGATATTTAGCATGAAAAAATAAATCGATACTTCTCTCCGATTTTTGATAACACAAAAAAACCCCGCTGCACGCTCTCATCAACCTGACAAACAGTGACACTCAACAACAACTGGAAACATCTTGCGAAACTCAACTCCTCACACATTATCACTCCAGAAAGACCAAAAATATTCATCCCAAAATATACCGCACACAATCATAAGAATAAAAATCAAAACAAATTCAAAACAAAAAAAAAAAGAAGAAAAAAAGAAAAACACACAGAAACACAAATACAAAAACATCCAAAATTAAAACAACAAGAAGAGACCCACACTCACGAGCTCACATAAATCCTTTCTACTCGTCATTCATCCTGAAAGCCCAAGTACTCAAAATCCTGTCGCAATAACAACCACGCTCCGATCGACTGTCTAAATGGTTTTCCTACCTTTACTTTTATTGAAGTTGGCACGCCATTGTATGTAATGGGAGCCAAATAAGCATATTGCCTTTGGGCAAAAGAGGTTTTAACTCTAGGGATGGTGAACATTTCATTAGTTGCCATGCGTGTCATGTGTGTCTGCTGAGTTTGCATCTTCCCCTCCTCTCGATGGTAGTGCCAGAGAATGGATTTGAGATGTAAATTGGCTATGTTCAGGACCTGATACTCTCTAAAAAGCTCCGCCGTGGGATACCGAGCAGGAAGGTTATTGATTATTTTCACAATCAATTTTTGGGAAACCTGTAATATGTGTTTTTGGGTTAAGGTGCATCCCCCCCAAACTGATATACCGTAAGAAAGTGCTGACTGACATAAGGCGAAGTATATGCTTTTAAGAATATTTTCACTGAGCACATTTCGAATCATACGGAATATGTATCCTAGTTTTTTGATTTTTGCGCTCAAAGTGTTAATATGTATATAATCATCTATTTCCTTCAACTTACTCGTAGTTGATCCAATCAATACTTAAGGGGGTATTCCACTCTAGAAATTTGAAATAAAATCGTTTTTTTTTTGTTTTTTGCATATTCTTAAGTTTAGATCTTTCAAAATATGTCCTCAAAATATATTTTTTTTAATTCTCAATATTTACGAAGTTATAGCAATAAATGAGGCAGCAATTAGAATGACTCGGACAATAATCTCAAAACTTTAAACGCGTTTTTCTCGAAACTGCTTATTTTCTTACTGGTCGACATAAAATCTCAAGTTCTATCCAACCGATTGCCTTCAAATTTGAAATGTAACTTTGATAAATGTTTTTATATCGTTTCGAAAATTTAAAACTATTTTTTTAATATTTTAAAAAAAATTTTAAATTGAAAAAAAGGGTGATAACATTGACGGTTTTTTTGGTACAAACTATAACGACATTATTTTTTATCAAAGAATTTATTTGTACATTCTTAAATCATCAAAAAACAAATGTATAGGAAACATTTTTTTTGTTTTTTTTATTTAGTCTGAAAAAACGCCCGAAATTCACTCCTCTATAGTAGAATACCCCCTTAATACCTAATATACCTTATAATATTTAATCAGCTTTAAACCTGACGATGTATCAATTATAAAGGTGATTTAACATTTTACACGCTTAATTTCGCTTATCAACGTATAAGTTTAAGGAGGTTCAGTGTCAAATATAAGATTTGTAAACGATACAACTTTTATGGGCAACGATAAAGATGGAATGGACGAACTCTTCTCTTCCATATAGTTGAAATGAAGAGCCACTAACTAGTATTAGAAGAAAAGAACCTTATAATTTACCTTGCCGAGATTCACAAGTAATTCGTTAATGAATTATGATGAAATTATCGAGCCTTCCTATCTAGACGCATTCATTTCAAAGAATGGAGTCTGAAATAGAAATCGGAAGAGGAATTGAAATGTCAAAATAAACAAACAAATCTGGTGACGATATTTATTGACCTTTCCCTTCTTGTGCTAAAAATATCCGCGCGTTCCGGTGCTGTGTATTCAATTCACATGTAAAAATGAGCGGTTTAAAATTGGAAAAAGTAAGAATATTCATAGCCAATTGCTTAACTTAATTAAAGTCAAAATTGATAAGAATTGAAATTTTATTGCTGAAAACGTGAAAAAAAACATCGGCTGATGTTCACAAAACGGGCGAAGAGAACACCTCAAACGTATGCTCGCGAGTTACTGAAGAAGCGAGCGAACTGAGAGTCTGTTTCTTGCGTTCCCATACACCGAAGTAGAGTGAGAGTGAGACGTGAATAGCGTCGCTTCCTCACCCATAGCGGTTTTATAGAATTAATATACCTACGTCACACACTGGCACACGTTTGATTGTATTGATGGATTTATTTCCGATTTTCACAAAATATATCTGATGTGGCCGATATGTGCTAATTATTATTAACATTATTTTTTCATTTAACGCGTAAATGTATTACGGAGGAATACCTAAAATCTGAACCCAGTATTTATTTATAAATTTTATAAAGATATTAAAGTTTTTAAAATCAATGTGTACTAGTTACACATCACAGGGAAGGAAAGATTATCCGCCTTATAATAATAAGAATCAAAATTCCTGTAGCGAAATATTTTGTATTCTCCATAAACTATATGGAGTGGAAACATGAATACTAAGAAATAAGTAAATAAATATGATACAAATGCCTTCGAGAATTGGTGTTGAAAGCGTATGTTCTATATTTCATAGACCGCAACACGCACCAACGTTTCTATCACCCATTAATTGGCATTTACAATTTTTCTGTATTATAACAATAACAGGCTTACGATAACATATATCATAGGTCAATAATCCTAACAAATTTTTCGCATGTCGTCAGAGAGAATAACGTAAATCTAATAAAAAAAAACGAGTGATTATGACAGTTGAGAATACAAGCAAGAATAAGGTCTCTTATAAGACCAAATGAAGGAGTTGTCTTCGTCCTCTTCAAACTCCGCATTCAACACGGTTTAGGATGGGTAAAAAGAGGGAGACAGATGACTCAAGTTCTATACCATACATAGCGGAGGACCATGACGCTCAGCAAGCAATAAAGCAGAAAACTAAACATGAGATTAATTAGTCGATCCACTTATAATACTTTCTCGTCGCAACACGTGTTTCTACCTCCTATCCCGAGACTCTTAAGGAATGGGTTTGATTTGTTACAAGAACAATGTTTAGGTCTAACTATTGTCACGTTTCGTCGGTAGTGTATGTGAGATTATTTAGCCCAGAGGGAATATTATAATTAGAAGTGCTTAATTTTACATTCTATAGTTATTTTTTTAACTTTTGTCGTATACAGTACAGCCTAGCGGAATTATTTCCAGATAGCAATCTCTTCCAGCTTACCAAAAATATGTTGATGAGGCCTTTAGTGAAAACTGGAATTTTTAAAACAATCTTGGTTTTCAATGAGAACCGAACTAAGCTAGTCTTACCAAAAAGGTCACAAAATTGTCTTTATTTAATGTTGTTTATATTTGCTTATAGCTTTTAAACAATTGAATTTATGTTGTTTATAGTTAAGGCATTAACGTTGTGGAGGTTTAAAGACATTGTAATTTATTTTTATCAAACACTGTTTATTCCACTTTTTTGTGACGGTATAACCCTACCGGTTTCAAGGCTTTCACCTCATCTTCTGGAGAGTCTTGTTTGCGCTCCCCTGAAGATGAGGTGAAAGTCTTGAAACCGGTAGGGTTATACCGTCACAAAAAAGTGGAATAAACAGTGTTTGATAAAAATAATTTACAATTGAATTTATGTTTTTAATAAATAAACATTTTTAATACAATACATTAATTTTTTTCCTCGTTTTGAGGTTGGGTATATGTTATGGCATATGAGCATATAACATAACATAAAATAACATATATCGTACGGTACCTTATGTTCAGTCTTCACTAACAATCAGAAACAAAAGTATAACGTGGCAAAAATAAAAATGTTCAGCTGAATGTTGGGCATTACAGGAAAATGTCAGTGGAATTTCAATGTGGCTTCTATTAACAAAAAGTTGAGTTAAAGTATCATAGATTGTGATGGTTAGAAAACATTAATTATCAAACTCTCATTTGAATGAAAGGAAAAGCGGAAAACTGTGTTCAAAAACTGATGGAGTAAAAATATATCTCTTCTTACCAGACTGGAACCGTTTTTAAAATAAATTGGGTTTTAAAAGGAATTGCACCCGTTACCCTTTGGTTAATAAACACGAGCTTTACCTACAAGTCCTTGGAAAGTTTTATACGACGGAACGAACAATTAATGATTATTTTCCTTTTCATAGAAAAATAAATACTTAGAAGTTGATATTTTGACACTTTTTCCACTCCAACTGAGGTCACTCAGCGCAATATCTAAGACCCCGGCCCGGTGAGATGCAAACTAGTAATGAATAACAAGTAATAGAGAAAGTGATGGAGTTTAGGTATTTTGGAGTGAGCATCAGTAGCAATGAAAATCTGTATGATGAAACCTTGAGACAGGTCGCTGCAATAAGACGGCTGCAATATCGGGACGCCTAAGAACACCGCTGTGGAATAATAAACACATGAGAATAGAAAGATAAGTCAGAATCTACAAGACATGTGTGAAACCGATAACCGATAGCCACCTACGGAATAGAGACCAGAGCAGACACATCTAGAACAGAATCTCTCCTGAGAACCTTGGAAATGAAAACACTGAGATGTATAACCGGAAACACACTAAGAGATAGAATCAGAAACACCGAAATAAGGAGAAAGTGTAGTACGAAAGACATCGTCAGGTGGGGAAGACAACGAAGGCGATACTGGAACGAACATGTTGTAGTGACTATACGTGCGGTCACTGAACCCACGAGACGACCTTCGCCCCACCTTCACAATGCGAGACAAACAATGGACAAAGTTCACACGGTCGGTCATTCAACTCAATACTAGCGGAGACCGCATTCCATGAGGAAAGGAGAGAGCAACATATCTTCCGCGCTGTCAGTCAAAACAATGAATACCTACGCATCGACAATAAACATATTGTAAGCGCAAAGACGAGACAGCGATATATCTCGTGCGCATTCCCGCACACGTCCAAAATATTATAAATACCGACGTTTATCAATAAAATTCCTCTTTGCATATCATCCTCATCATCTCTCCTTTAAGGAACAACCGTTCCTAAAATGTAAACAGAATGCAGGACGACAGACTTCCACTTGTCACGCTTCAAGGGAACCCAACCGGAAGAAGATTACCGGGAAGACTTTCGAAGAGATGGCGTGACAGCTGGCAATACACGTCACAAGTAGGGGAACAAGTGGAACAAACAGATCATGATCTATAGGAAGAGGAAGAATAAGAAGTTGATATATTTACCCGTTTCAATGCAAAGAACGGAATTATTCGCTAAATTAATCCGTATCGCAGAGGCCAACGCGATCATACCTGCGTTCATGTTGTTAAGTTTATATTAATTGGTAATATCATGTACTATTTTTTACAATAACTATAAATATTGCCATATCTGTAGGAGATTATAAATATTTTTGTTACTTGTTAAGATAAATTCTGATTGAGATATTGTCATATTTCTAAAGTGATCTGTTTATCAACCGTTATACCAGTAGTTATATGTCAGGGGTTGGCGCGTCAGTTACTTTTTACGTGGATTACACATAATATCTCTCCCTGGCTCCATCCCAACTCATTGTCTGCGAAGACTGTTGGGGTCAGCTCTCCTCGTCCTCAGGTTGTATGCTCTTCTGTCCCGGACTACGTCTCCTAGGCCGTGCCTCTGCATCAGGTTATCTTTTTGCACCACCCATGAATTCTTTGGTCTTCCTCTGGTTGTTATTCGAGGAAGATCCATGGAGATTGCCTGGTTCACAATGTGATCGAGTGCTCTGCGTCCAACGTGCCCAAACCATCTCAATCGCCTCTCCTCCATCTTGCTGTTGATGTCTGTAACACGCAGGCTTCCACGAATGCGTGAGCTTCTTATTTTGTATCTTAGGGACACGCCTGCTGACCATCTTAGCATGCGCATTTCAGCAGTTTCGAGTTGCCTAGAGTAAGAGGTATACATCGTCCAGCATTCAGAGCCATAGAGGAGTGTGGGTCTGATAATCGTTTGGTATACTTTTCCTTTTAACTTTACTGGCATTTTCGAATCACATAGAACTCCCGTCATTGATCTAAACTTCATCCATCCCACACTAATTCTATGTGTTACATCTGCTGCACATCCTCCATCGCTATGGATGAGTGACCCAAGAAGATTACACATAATATATTTATTGTTTGTCTCGCAATATGTTTTAAATCATTTATCTTGTGTGTCGCAAAATATTATCCAAATTTGCTTATTTTAAAACTAATTGAATATATTTTTTAACTTTTTTAATTAAACTGTTGAAAAAGAATAAAAATTCGTGATAATATTTTGGCAATATATTGTTAAACATACGTGTATAAATAATCAAATGAAATTTGCAATTCTTGACATAAGTTTACATTTTTTTATTTCGATACAGTAAAGAAATAAAAAAATACTTACTTATACATTGGCATAAAATATAACAAAAAGTCAACGAACCGTGATATATAATTTTTTTAATGTATTGTAAAGCTTTAATTATTTTTCGAACAAAAATAAAAATGTCTTAAAATTCTGTAAACTAAAAGTAAACACCACAGTTTTCGTGCCTGGCAGATAAAACGTTAAATGAAAGGAAAAGAAAATGGCCACAAAATACATTAATGCAATGAAAGCGTTATTAAAACAAGAACATTAATAAACGCGTGCTAAAGCATTTAACGAAACAAACAAAATAAATATTAACGTTAACCTAAAGAGTCGTTAAACAGGTCATGAAACAATTATTGTTTCGGCATTTACCAGTTCTAAGAATACACATAAAACTATAATAATAAAAATTCCGATCCGGATAAAAGAGATATCAAAGCAAATATAAAGATGTCAAACAGTGGGAGAGGAGAACAGAGCTGACAATTCTTCTGTGTTGTTCGGAAGTTACAGTATAAAATGTTGAGATAATTAATATTGAGCGAAAATAAAGGACTGAGAACTGTTTCGATAGAGAGCCGCGCGCGGCGCGGCGGGGCAAAGTTTCCCAAAGTGACAGTTCCTGCGGGATGGTGATGGTACGACAGCGCCGTTTAATGTTTAAGAGGCCCAAAACCACGGCTACGCTACAAATATAACAAAAATAAATATGTTTAAAGGCATACCTTATTCTTCGTCTCAGTTAGACAAAGTATTTCGTAGTGGTTTCGGTTATGATAGCGACCTTTCGAAAACATCGCAGTTTTCATCTTCATGGCTTGTTTGCAGTCATATTCTCCCTAACTGGATGCAAGATGGATAACGCTCAGTCTACAGCAGAGTTTCGACTATGACGTGAGTGGACGGGTCCGTTCCGAATAGCGACTGTAACGTAATCGCATGACTCTACCCCATGATGCAAGAACAAGAGCGCGGTCTCCACAAATGCTGAAGTTTTAATCGATTTTCATTTAGCTGTCACTCAAATCGAAGCAAAAGATGAACACTGCAATGTTTTTAAAACGTCCGCTTCATAAGACGAACACTTAGTACAAGACTCCGAAAGATCTTTTTCAGTTGATAACATAAAAAATGTTGCCTAAGTATTAAAAAGTTGTCTCGTCTCATCTTCTTTCTCATGAGCTATTTTAAGCACCCTGATGTTAATGATTACTTTTGAGAAAATATTGTATCTTTGTCTTCAGGGACACGGAATAGTTTATCGATAATCTGAATGTAAATTTGCATACTAAACAGTGATTATTAAATACTGACATACTCATTTAAGCCAAATTAGACCTGGGTCTTGTCAGATACGCACAGGAATACATGTGCATTAAGTAGATATTTATACGTAGATTTATAAATTTAAGAAATAAAACTATTCAATTATACCAACGTCTAGACATACCTAATAATTATCTATTTTAACGAATTATTCCCTTCCCTTTCCCTTTCCTACAACTTTACTTTAATTTATGGTAATTGCTTTTAATTTTATACTCGTATTTCTCATACTTAATCATTTAAAAAAGCTGAATTATTTCTCAAATAAATAAATAAACACTATCGATAAATCTAGACATGGAAAAGATTGATAGGAGTCGAATAATGATGTAGAAGTGTAATGAGAAAAATACACGAGGAGATAATATATGACAAAATACGAAATGAAGTGAGTAGGGAATCATCTGAGCTGATTGTTGTATTAAAATATTAACCCTTTTAATCTCATGGGGCCGATTATCGGCCTCAACTGATGTATGCGAAAAATCCCACGGGGACGATTATCGGCCTCAAAGTTTTCATACAAGTATTTACGTTGAATAAAAATAAAAATTAAATATTGTATTTTTTTATGAAATATGAAAATTACTTATTATTTTAAACTCTACAGGGAGGCCCCACAAAAATAGGTTTTAAAACTAAACATTAACTAAACATTAACTGAGATAAAAAATAAAATATAAACAACTGTTTTTTTGGCGAAAAATGCTTGTGATTTTTCGCACATTTTATGCAAAATATGCTGGGATTAAAAGGGTTCAATCAAAACAAGAAAAGCACGCTGATGCAGTTTGGGCACGTGGAATAATTTAATGAAGTAAAACAAATTTAAAGTGCACATGTAACTAGAAAACGTTTGAGAGGAAGACGCTCGATCCTATCAAAATGTGATTGGATCAATCGTGTGATATTTCGAATGAAGAAATGTAAAATGTCAAAGGAACCGTAGGACCTGTAAGAGAAAATATAAAGTTTTGGTTGGATGTGGATGTCGATATATATTTTGAAAGAAGGAAACTTAGAAAGAAGGATGTTGGTGTGTGATGTTGGTGTGTGATGTTGGTGTGTGATGAAAAGAATGGAATTCTGTATATCCTGACAGGATAGTAGCGGAATGGTATGTACACGTATGTATGTATGTAATAAGTCTTAACTCATTTTGTTCGAAACTATCGAACAAGTACCAATCTAAGATAAGATCAATAACTCCTACTGAAAGCATGTTAGCTATTTTTTAATCCAGCCTTTTAAAAATATTTCTAGTCAAGTTCGTTATATTTTTGTATCATAGTATAAATAGGCCAAAACCCATACGATGGTTGTCGTCGAAGAAAGAATACGAGAATTGAATTTTAAATACAATAGAGCGAGAGAAGAATACTTGGATTCTCTCCGATAGTAGTTCAAAATTTGAATCGCGGTGGGTCCATGATAACTGAACGAATTTTTAATACCTAGCTAACAATTTTTGAACCGGTGTAAAAGGGGACGATGTATAAATGATATATCTAAACAAATTTTATATTTATGAATATATATTTTCATAAATGTAGAATTTGTTTTACTTCCGTGAATATTTCACGGGTTGCAACTAGTACCAATAATTTGTCAGTCTTTACTGTACAAAACTAAAGTATAATTTTATTTAAAAAAGCCTCACTAACGTTAACTACTCGTACTTACAAGGCACAATTACGAATTAAGGCTTCTAAATCGGTTTAAACAAAAACCAGTTAACCGTTTTTGGACAATTTCAAAATAACCGAGAACCAATTACGTTTATTCAGTTAACCGGCAGGTTAAAGCTTTTAAAAGTATTTCATCCACCCATATTATTTTGGTGTAAAAATATATCGATATACTCGTATAATCTTTTATTGTAACCAGTTACAACCAATAAACCTGTTTCTTGTATGTAAAAATTATCAAAAGTAGAATTAGGCAATGAATTGGAAGGCTTACGACGTGTAATATCGAATTCTAGACTATAGTTGATTTGATTTTTATGTAAGAAACGGCTCTGCTGGTATCGGAACGGAACGGAACGGACCAGGATCCGATACGGAAGCATCCCCGTCCCGCCCCGTCCCGTCCCCCGGGGCCACCATCACGAGTGCGAGTACCTTCAGCTTCCCAAGAAAAATAACCTTTTCGAAAAGTTTTAAATTCGCCCCACATTACTGTACGTATAAATTCTCCTTGATAATAACGCCCTTGTGCGGACTTTTAGTATTTTGACTGAAACCTGAATTAACATTGGATAAAAGTTTAAAAGTTTTTAAAGTAAAAAAAAAACAATAATATATTTTTTTTATTTATATTTTTGAATTTTTTATACATTTGTATTTAAAATCAAATATAAATAATGTACCTACTATGTCTAAATCTCAAATTTCAGCGCTATTTTTTACATTCGTCATTCTGTGTGAGATAAAACAATTTATTAGATATTAAATCCGCATTGGTGATTTCATGGCTTATTTGGTAAGGCGGCAACCTACGGCTAGCGGTTTTGTTTTCGCCGGATTTTTTTTGTAAAAGAGGTCTCCAGTTTTGTTTTTACTTAAAGCACTTGCAAGTGAAAGTATTTTACAGAATACGGAATAAAGTGATAAAGGATGAATGAAAAATTAGGGTTGAACAAGTAGAACATACTGAGATAGTTTGGACATCTTAGAACGAAAGAATGGAAAAATACTAACGAAACAAATATATAGTGCAAATGTAAGTAGAAAGTTTGGTAGAGGAAAACTAAAGAAAGTATTGTAGGATAAAAGAAAAAATATATTTAAAGAAGGAAACGTATAAAAGCCAGATAAATCGTAGGAGTTGTATGAGAAGGTGTATGTTTGCAGAAAAAGCGATGGACATGTGTGTCGATATAGGAAAATCTGACACTCTGCCGTATCCTCTCCCCCTAACAGGTAAAATAATGATAGTATGTGTGTTTCTTTCCCAAAATAATCATATTTCAAGTACCTTTTAACAAAATAAAATCTCACTCGACACAAAGAGTTTTTAATTTGCGCATTTCCGTGTCCTTATTCCAACTCCTGGCGTGACGTACGAGTAGAGCTGAGTAGATCTATCAAACGGGACATTCGATTATCTCTCCACGACACTCCCATCTATCGTTATTCGTCGTGCAAAGTGGTGGGTGCAATTGTATGATTATCTCCACCCATGATACGTTCTAGTATATATTTATCGAGAACAATTTTGAAACATTCCTTATAGAAATACGTGCTTTAAAAAAAATGTTTGGTGAAACAATGTTTAATAAAAAAAACCAAGACCGGGCTAGAGATATTCTATCATACATTGTAACCCTGTGTATTCTTCTTAGTGTACACATTGCTAAATAATTTATCAGGCTCTTTTCAGTCTTGCTCCATGCCTCCGTTTCACTCCCACACATCAATGTTTGTACTTAAATACTGTTGTGGACTAAAATCTTGGAAGATTTTGATACTGTCCGCACGAGTAAATATGTTTTGCGCTTCATTGACTTTGTTTTCTATCACTACATGCAGTTTGATATCCCTCGTAACTCTTTTTTTATCTGAGAAAATACAACTTTTATAGCATTACATTTCAACTTGCTCTAATCTGTAATTTTTCACCCATATATCGCATTTTCTTTATTCTTTCATAATGTCATATCACCGTTACTTTAGATTTCGCAACGTTTATTCTCAGATCACTAATAACACGCATATTTACTATTTTCTTTTATTTTCATAGTTATCTTTATTTCAGACAGACTAGAGTCGGCCAGACCCAACTGAATAAGAAAAAAATATGAGATATTTATTTCAATATAAAAGATAACTATATTGAATCTTATCCAAATATTTACTTTTCATTTTCATTTTTATTTGCAAAGCCAGACTTACAAGCTCAGTTGGCCCACGATTTTAGGACCCTTTTGTACCACCCACGCCGATTATTATCTCGCACCTCGAGATTCACACTCAACTCTACAATATTCAGTTCGATAGCGTTGAGCAGCGGTAACAGATGTATTTCAATTATGGTACAGCTTATCTGCGTCTCCTTTTTCCATTGAGTTCAGCTTCCTAATAAACAGTTACACTTCTGCGTCCCTTGGTTCTATCTGCTGCTGTTTCTTCTTTATTAATGTTTTCTTCTTTATTAAAGTTTTAAAGCAGCTCATATAGTACGTTCTTATATATCTTGCGCTGCCCACCGCGCTTTCTTCTACTTTCCGTCTGCTCACCAAAGAGGATATTACTTGCGATTATCTAATCAGATATGTGAGCTATATGTTCAGACCACCATAGTCAAGCACGTGACAGCAAATCTCGATGCGAAAGCAGTTTACTCTTCTCAAAAATTCATAATTTGATACTCTATGGTACTATCGAATCGTCATAATTTGTCTGAGGTGCTTCTGTTGACTTATTTCAAGTAGCCTAATGGATTTTCTGTAGAAAACTCATGCTTTGCGTCCATATATCAGATATGGTATAATTAATTTTATACTGGTTCTACGATGTTCATTAATGTAGATGTGTATAAAACTTGAATAAAGATCTCGAAAACTATTTTAATTTATAGATGAACCCTAGGGTTCCGTAGAACACAAGTTGGGATCCTCTGGTGAAGGTTATCCCCAGCCGGTTACCAGAACCCGAGACCTCGTATTGACAGGCAACGAAGGGAAAGTAATTAGTTTTAGCGACCCGATCACTCGGAAAACCAAAGGCATTCAGAGCTGAGAAATGTTTTGCTCGGCATTCAAATGCCACGGTTCCCTCGAAAAGGAATTATTTCACGCTTATAAAACATTTTACATTCAGCCGTTATTGAAAAACAATTAACATTGATTCTGAAAGAAAATAACGTAATTAAGTCATTGACATTATATAATTTGTATGTTTAGAGGGTTTTCACAATTGAACCACACTTGGTTGAGACTTTTAACAGCCAGTTCTTCCTGGAACTCTAATAATGTTTATCTGGAACTCTGATAATGTTTATGCAACATAATAAATATAATTATTTAGACTTTTAACAGCCAGTTCTTCCTGAAACTCTAATAATGTTTATCTGGAACTCTGATAATGTTTATGCAACATATTAAATATAATTATTTAGACTTTTAACAGCCAGTTCTTCCTGGAACTCTAATAATGTTTATCTGGAACTCTGATAATGTTTATGCAACATAATAAATATAATTATTTAGACTTTTAACAGCCAGTTCTTCCTGGAACTCTAATAATGTTTATCTGGAACTCTGATAATGTTTATGCAACATATTAAATATAATTATTTAGACTTTTAACAGCCAGTTCTTCCTGGAACTCTAATAATGTTTATCTGGAACTCTGATAATGTTTATGCAACATATTAAATATAATTATTTAGACTTTTAACAGCCAGTTCTTCCTGGAACTCTAATAATGTTTACCTGGAACTCTGATAATGTTTATGCAACATATTAAATATAATTATTTAGACTTTTAACAGCCAGTTCTTCCTGGAGCTCTAATAATGTTTATCTGGAACTCTGATAATGTTTATGCAACATATTAAATATAATTATTTATAAACTTTCATTCACGCATTTTTATTGTACCTATTAACATAAATTAATACATAAAACGTACATGTTGAATTGCGTGTCCGGGAGAAAGTATTGTCTTTGGTCTTAGTAATCAAGCATATGTCTTGAGAACTACTGAAGTAGGTAACTAGTTCATAGTTCGTCATCGTACGTGTCACCATCAGTGTATGAGTATATGATTATTTTATTAAAATTTAAACTTATATATTTTCGTATTGTAAAATTTGTAAGAAGACATCGTTGTATAGCAATAAGCTAACCAAAGTTTCTTAGCATGTTTGACCAAAGACACAAAATAATGAAATACACACGGAATTATAACAGAATGGTTTTAAAAAAAACTCATACAAATATCGTATTTAAAATACTCAGACATACGTGCATGTGTATGTGACTTATTTCTATCAATAGAAGTCGAGTTAGAGGTCAGGAACTAGTTCAAGGATAAAAAAAGGAAATAAAAGAAAATGAGGGTAAAAGGATATTAGAAGTGATGTGGTAGGTAATGTTCTTTTGATTTTCTCTTACACGTAAATAAGGAGATACCTCATCTGGACAATAAGGAGAGAGCTCATCTGGACAATAAGGGGAGAGCTCATCTGGACACTAAGGAGAAAACTCACCTGGACAATAAGGAGAGAGCTCATCTGGACAATCTTGAAACTTCGTTCCACAGTTGTATTTGTTCATTTAATATATGTTACGTATATTTTTCGTGGTCGATTTATTCGTTGACTCGTAGTCGATTTATTCGTTGAAATTTAAACGATTCGCTCGAGCAATTTTGCATCGTATCTTAAATAGAATATCTTAAGCGATGTGCACTAGAGTGATGGCTTCCCAATAGTTCTGAATATTTCATCAAAATACCCTTAAAAAATATTCATACTGTCAAGGAAATTAATTAGTCTCACTTCAAAAGCAGCTTGTTTTCACTTTCGAGTGATTTTGTGATTGTACGAGTAGATTATCTCTCTCGGATTTCTGAATCATTCCGAATCTTGTGTGAATTTCAAAATAAGACATGTTCGATCTCAAAGAAACTCCATGGGGGGATGAGGAATTATATCTTCTCCGATTTCCTAAGTACTCTTTGTGTTACAGATAATCGTTCGATTAACTCATACTAAGAAATTATTTATTTAATCAAAACCAAGTTATTATAATTGATAACAATATATACGAGTATATATTTATCTAGCTTAGATTTGAGCGCTGGTAATTAATGTGTTGATTCCTTGGCAAAGGAACTGGTTGATCTTTATCTGAGCTTTATTAAGCCAATCATTGATCTTTCAAATAAAATTAAACATTATACTTAGCCCCGATTGGAATACAACCGACGTAAAAAAGGGATCTAGATATAAATAAATCCAAAAATCTATCCCTTTGAAATCATGGTTTAATATTATGAGAATGAACAAGATGGAAGTGCTAAAGGAATTCATGTTTTTTTTTTTTTAAATAATATTTTTTATCAAAAAAAAACAGGAATTATCTTCATTCCAATAAAAAAAGCAATATAATTTTATCAAAAAATATTCACCTCGAGGAAGGACTTAAATATCTTCAGAAGGGCACACAAAGATGATATAATACAGAGTGGAGCAAAAGTATTATTTCTATTTGTTTTCCAAATAACTTATAAAATATTTTTTTAAAGTTTTTTATATACAATATATTTAATTTTGTAAGCGTTTTTAACATAAGTTACAAAAATAAAATCAATTAGACGACCGCTTCTATCTAACCCACAGGACTAGAAAAGGACTCTACTTAGAATATTTTTCATGAAATTATCTAATATTTCTGAGCTTGTTGCGGCTTTTTCTTCCCGAATATTCATTTTGAGCTGTTATTTTGTTCATAATTTGTTTACACACACTTTTTACAAGATAGCTTCATAAAAAAAAAATCTGTGGCAGTCAAATCAAGTGATCACGGGGGCATCTGAAATTGCCATTTTTGGAGATAATTTGATATAGAAAATGTTTTCTTACGAGTTGCACTGTGATCCTGATTGTACAAGCAGTAGCTTTATCTCAATGTTTTCTTACGAGTTGCACTGTGATCCTGATTGTACAAGCAGTAGCTTTATTCCAATGTTTTCTTACGAGTTGCACTGTGATCCTGATTGTACAAGCAGTAGCTTTATCCCAATGTTTTCTTACGAGTTGCACTGTGATCCTGATTGTACAAGCAGTAGCTTTATCCCAATGTTTTCTTACGAGTTGCACTGTGATCCTGATTGTACAAGCAGTAGCTTTATCCCAATGTTTTCTTACGAGTTGCACTGTGATCCTGATTGTACAAGCAGTAGCTTTATCCCAATGTTTTCTTACGAGTTGCACTGTGATCCTGATTGTACAAGCAGTAGCTTTATCCCAATGTTTTCTTACGAGTTGCACTGTGATCCTGATTGTACAAGCAGTAGCTTTATCCCAATGTTTTCTTACGAGTTCCACTATGATCCTGATTGTACAAGCAGTAGCTTTATCCCAATGTTTTCTTACGAGTTGCACTGTGATCCTGATTGTACAAGCAGTAGCTTTATCCCAATGTTTTCTTACGAGTTGCACTGTGATCCTGATTGTACAAGCAGTAGCTTTATCCCAATGTTTTCTTACGAGTTGCACTGTGATCCTGATTGTACAAGCAGTAGCTTTATCCCAATGTTTTCTTACGAGTTGCACTGTGATCCTGATTGTACAAGCAGTAGCTTTATCCCAATGATACCAAATAAATTTATTGTTTTCTATAGTTGTAGTATCAACGTTTTTGTATCATTGCCACGTACCAATGGCAATTCCCAATCAAAGCAGAGCTTTGATTATTTTAGAAAAAAATATGGACTGATTATCTCATCGGTTTTAATGGCACACCAAATTAGATTCATAGATTTTGGAGAAGCTATTTTAGATTTTAAACTCACCAAAAACAATTTTTACTTTTTACTCAAGACAAAACCACTTACCTATACATAGCAATGTGTCTCCTCACTCATCATTAATTTGCAGTGGAAGTCGTCATCATTTCTGCGATGTTCAACTATGTTAGGCGACGGAGTATTTCAGACGTATTGGGTTGTCTTCGAGAATTAGTTAATGCATCAACTAAATTTTATAAAGCTAGGGATGCAAATCAGGGTAAAATTTGCGGTAGCGTACTTCGAGAGAGCTCATTTTGAGTAGCGCGTTTTCTGGTCGATATATCTGGTATTTGAGGTGCATGGTCGCGCAGTAACGCGCTGGACTTCCGTGTGAAAGGTCGTTGGTTCGAACCCCGCGCTATGCTACTCCCTTCGCACGACACAGACACTTCTTCCGCCTAGTGTTTGAGGGTATAAAGATACTTATGACTACGGTCATATCTATTCTATTAAAAAAAAATAAAGGAAGATCTTCAACACTCGCCCCTACATACACAATATTGATGTAACACCCACTGATCTATAACTGTGTTTACGTTTTCAATCTGCCACAGATCCCTTTTGCAACTTTTTTTTAAATAAAGTTCAAATTGTAAACGCAGAAGTTGTTGTTATTTTAAATATTCCCTTGTATTTTTTTTTCTTTTTTATTATATTTATTCTTTAATCTAGATATGCGGGGGTGTGGGATGGAAGCCCCCTGATGCCCTTGCGGTCGGGCTCGCCCTATATTGGTGGGGTGTATCTCGGCCGTGGGAATGTTTGTGAGATGAGCCCGGACCTTTTGGTGTATTCTCTCTTGAATGAATTTTTTTCTTTTTTTGTCATCTACTATATTTATTTTCTGTGTTTATTTTTTTGTATATATTCCTGTTTCTACGTGTTTAAGGGTGTGGGCTGAAAAACATCTGGTGTCCCCGTGGCTGGGTTCGCCCTATATTGGTGGGGTGTATTTTGGCCGAGGGGATGCTATTAGATGAGCCCAGACCTTTTGATAGCTTCTGTGTCTGATGTATTGTCTGCAATTTATGTGTTTTAGAAGTGTTATTCAGGTGTGATCTTGTACATACTATGTTGCTGTCAATAAACCTAATATTTATTTATTTATTATTTATTTTTGATTAATAATTATTAATTTATTTTAATTTTAAAGGTTAATTGTTAAATGTTTTATCTTCTTCTTCCTAGTGTCATGTCATATCAGGTCCCCCCAACGTTGACTATCACCTGAGAGTAAACATCTTGGTCCGCGGCCTGTCAACAATTTTATACTTTAAATTATTATACGTCACTTTCTACCAAATTCTTTATTTTAAATCTATTAAATAAAAAAGAAGTAAAAAAATAACAATTAAAAAGGAGAATAAATGTTCCATAAAGGAAAGTAACTAGTGCGCCACTCTGTACATTGAAACGAGGAAGAGTTAAGACCGTGCCGCGCCCACGTGACAGCTGTCGTGGTTTATATGATTTATGGATTTCAGTAAATTATGTTCATTAAAAATGCCGCTAATTCGAGATCTCAACTGCGGATAAACTCAATTTTAAATAATCCAATGGCGCTGGTTTCTTGAGATTGTCATTTAATATTGATGGGAGCAAATTTTAAATGATATTACGATGATTAAATTCAAAGTTTTCAATCATTTATGTTAAAGGGTGAAATGGTTGCCAGAACTTAGATTTAACGTCAAATTTCCTACCTGTTAAATTTGGACCTCACCTCGTCTTATGATTGAAGAATGGCACAACACACTGAAGACGATGATTTAATTGTAAGATATCTAATAAAAATAAAATGACATGTAGGAAAATAAGATTAAGTAAGTTCATAAATTATAACATATAATTAAGATATGTAAGTGTTTATACTAAGCCCCGATTGGAATACAGAATTGTATCATGTACACGTATTACTTGGTTTAGTAAAAAAAAAAAAAGCTTGAAATATTTTCAAGATTTTTTCCCTGGTTGAAAATCAAAATATATAAAAAAAAAAAAGTGAAAGGTTGCTATGTAAGAAATAAATGGAACAGAATGAACTATTTGAGAAGATTCATAGATGTGGAAAACTCGAAGAAAGTATTTGATTATAGGAAAGTTTAGCGTTCGTTATCTTTGCCTATCCCATGAGGAAAATGCGTGTGAGTTAGTATGTATTACTCTGGCAAGTTGTAAAAATTGAATTTACTCCTACTAAACAAGTCCTCTTGAGGGCGCTCCAACTCGGAATTCAAACCCACCATCATTGACTGGTTAAACCTTTATAGATTTGTTTCAAGAGCAGAGTCCTCTTAAGGGCGCTCCAACTCGGAATTCAAACCCACCATCATTGACTGGTTAAACCTTTATAGATTTGTTTCAAGAGCAGTCCTCTTGAGGGCGCTCCAACTCGGAATTCAAACCCACCATCATTGACTGGTTAAACCTTTATAGATTTGTTTCAAGAGCAGTCCTCTTGAGGGCGCTCCAACTCGGAATTCAAACCCACCATCATTGACTGGTTAAACCTTTATAGATTTGTTTCAAAAGCAGAGTCCTCTTAAGGGCGCTCCAACTCGGAATTCAAACCCACCATCATTGACTGGTTAAACCTTTATAGATTTGTTTCAAGAGCAGTCCTCTTGAGGGCGCTCCAACTCGGAATTCAAACCCACCATCATTGACTGGTTAAACCTTTATAGATTTGTTTCAAGAGCAGTCCTCTTGAGGGCGCTCCAACTCGGAATTCAAACCCACCATCATTGACTGGTTAAACCTTTATAGATTTGTTTCAAAAGCAGAGTCCTCTTAAGGGCGCTCCAACTCGGAATTCAAACCCACCATCATTGACTGGTTAAACCTTTATAGATTTGTTTCAAGAGCAGTCCTCTTAAGGGCGCTCCAACTCGGAATTCAAACCCACCATCATTGACTGGTTAAACCTTTATAGATTTGTTTCAAGAGCAGAGTCCTCTTAAGGGCGCTCCAACTCGGAATTCAAACCCACCATCATTGACTGGTTAAACCTTTATAGATTTGTTTCAAGAGCAGTCCTCTTGAGGGCGCTCCAACTCGGAATTCAAACCCACCATCATTGACTGGTTAAACCTTTATAGATTTGTTTCAAGAGCAGTCCTCTTGAGGGCGCTCCAACTCGGAATTCAAACCCACCATCATTGACTGGTTAAACCTTTATAGATTTGTTTCAAAAGCAGAGTCCTCTTAAGGGCGCTCCAACTCGGAATTCAAACCCGCCATCATTGACTGGTTAAACCTTTATAGATTTGTTTCAAGAGCAGTCCTCTTGAGGGCGCTCCAACTCGGAATTCAAACCCACCATCGTTAACAAAATAAAAGTATAAAAGTGAAGCATAAGTCAAGGAAGGTAGTGGCTGCGGCCATTATATTGTATTATGTATTCTCCCGCATCTGCTTATGTCCAGAAAAACATATTTGGTAAGAAACCGCTGAAAACTTACCGCAGGAAGACGAATTAGGAAGAAATCATTGTAGATATATCGATATGTGATAATTACACGTTCAATTTCATATGTAGTGTAGTGTTTATTTTAATAATCTTGCAATAAAACGGTAAATTAGAATTTACGCTAAAATACAAGAAAATATGATATATTAAACGCTAATTCTCATGTTTGAAATAGCCACGAGAGTATAATTATCGGAACATACTCGTAATCCCCGCGTGGGGATAGGGATAGGGATCCTCATACTTAGATCGAGAGCAGCGATAGGGAATAGAGATTGTAGAGTAGCGGGAGAGGGCTTAGGTAGTGCTTAAAGCAATAAAGTTGATTTACTGTGACTCAGAAACAAGATTTCACGGCTCCTAAACTTTAAATATACGCAAGAGTTTAAAACGGTAAATTGTAGTTGATTTAGGAGCGCGGGCGGCCACGATAAGAACGCGTGACTATTGCTACTGCTACCATACTGCTCTGCTGCTGCGAGAGATTTAACATATCGCAGTCGGACAACAAGTGCTTCCTACCGCTCTGATAAAGTTTCTTCATTTTATGACTGGTTTTTGTAGTCCTTAAGATAATATGTGGCATTTCATTTATTTATTTAGATTAAGACCATGATAGTTTATTGGTGGCAACTTTGATGTATTGAAGTGAAAAATGGACGTAGAAAATTACTGATAGGAGCCGAATAAATACGTGCATCGAGAAAAATAGTCTGGGTAATACTGTTGCCAGAATACGGAATGAAGTTATTAGGGATGAATCTGAATTTAAGGTGTTAAGTAGGATAACACGCTATTATGGTTGGGGCACGTGTAACGAATAAATTAAACAAGACTAATAAAACAACTAAACAGTGCAAACGTAAGTGAAAGACGTATAACAGGAATACCAATAGAATTGTGATTGGGCCAAGTGAATGGTATTTTGAAATAAAGGTAATGCGGAGTCAGAAAAATTGTAAAAGTTGTGTAAAAAAGTGTATGGATGTGGAGGAGGCTAAGAATGTGCGTTGTAAAAGGATAGTATGGCACAATCTTCTCCATTCCTACCCCGATAGGTAAATAGCGTTATGGTATGTATGTTTGTATGTATTTATTTAAAGTCTAGAGAAGGTGTTGATCACGGGGACAGTTGAGTCTTGTGAGATGGATGGACCAAATAAAGTCTAGAGAAGGTGTTGATCACGGGGACAGTTGAGTCTTGTGAGATGGATGGACCAAATAAAAAAGTGAACAGGATCCTCTTGAAGAGCTGCATTCAACATGCTCCAGGAGTCAGCAGGATGGGGACAGGATGGGGGCAGGATGGGAGCAGGATGGGGGCAGGATGGGGGCAGGATGGGGGCAGGTAGTGCACCGATGGAGAGACATAGAAAAATACCAGGAGGCTCAGTATGGAGTGCACTATGGAGAAGGAGAAAGCTTTATTGATAATATACTATAGTATACTCGTATACTGCACTGAGGTGTCCTTTACAGACTATATAAGTATTTACTGAACAAAAGATAAAATATCAATAATTTCAAGCAATCAACACAGTTTAGAACATACAAATACCATCATTTTGTTTCCCTGTTGGGTCAGGCAGAGGATAGAGTACCAAGTTTTCTCATCGCGACTCATATTTTGAGTATTCTGTATTTTTTACATTTTGTTCTATGAAAGTGTCATTCTTTTGGTCCAACCATACTTTCTTTACCACACTTTTCACTCATATGTACACTGTTTACTTGTTTTGTTAGTCCTTCTTAATTCATTCGTTCTACATATTGAAACCATCCCAGCGTACTAACATCAACACATCACATGTTATCCTTCATCTAACTCAACACATCACCCTTTAGTACACTTTTATCCTTTATCACATGATTCCGTTTTTTGTCATGGACATCACCTCATGTAATATTTTATAGATTGTCCCCCCATGACTTCGCAACATTTATTTATTGATCTTTTCCTTTGCATCTCCCATACAATTTATTAATGAGACTATTTAACTTATCCCTATTCTCCGCTTTTACTACTATATTATCAGCATACGGAAATTGGTACATATTCCCATTTGACATTCGAATGCCCCCCATTGACCTCCTTGCCCCACATCCGAATCTTTAATGTATAAATATTAAACAATCAGGGTTACATGGATAACACTATTTAGTCAAGCACCGCTCATTCTAAAAAAAATGTTTTTAAAGCTTAATATTGATAAGTTTTACGAGTGAATAAAAACGTTTTCAAAACTAGTTTTTTGAAATTTTCATTTGACACAAATATAATTTAGTATGTCCACAGAGTGTAAGGAGTTAACCGAGTGGGGAAGAAGAGCGGTTTAAGGGAAAGTTAGCGGAAACTGCCGTGGGCTACTTTATTTTATGTCAGGAAAATGTTTGTATACACACAAAGCACAGCACTACCTTACCAAGTAGATACGTGGCGCATTAATATTTATACATTTCCCGAGAATATCAAAATGGAGGGCAAGAGTGTCCTTTGCGGTGGAAGAGAGGAGTCCTTATTCCTTAATACAACTTGTTTATCTCATAATGTACGTTAACACATATGTTTATGCTGGATTATATCTGTTATATATTTTAAACTATATTGTTATATTATTAACGACGCTTAGAAACTTATATTTAACATTTAAAGTACAAATTCATTTGTATTTAGAAATGATAATAATTTTGCAAAGATAAACGATTTAATATAAGAATAAATACATTTAAAAATATGATAATCCGATTCAATTCACCTATGGACAAGTTTGTGACCCAGATGGTAAGACAATAGTCTCACTTAGCAGATGTTGTAGGTTCGATTGTCACTTATTTCACTTACACCAAGGCGATCAGTCTGGTTTTCACTTAACGCATCTTTACCATCCTGGTTAGTAAGGAAACAATCCTACATGGTAATAAGCCTACCAAGTAGGGCTGTACACCAGGTGTGGTCATACACTACGTGTTTTTTTTTTCTCTTTTGATAGGGAGTTGTATCATAGAGGTTAACGGAGCTTCTTCAAGTTCAAGTTCTATGTTTTCAACAGAACTTTTTTTTCAGAAAGAACTTGTTAAACAGATTGGGCTTTTTCTTAAGATATTTGCTTGGAGGAGAATTTTAAGGCTTTTCGATGATAAAAAAAGGGTTAGTTATTTTTTAATTCTTCAATAATACGCTCTTGGTGGTAACATACGGTGCCACTAAGCGATACTCTCTCTCCGTGGTTGCAGTCCTAAGACTGGTTTGCAGCAATTTCAACTCTTCTCCTCCATTCCCCCCTGTCCTGTGCGGCTCTTTTTAAATCTGTATATGTTGAGCAGCGCACATCCACCAACAGGTCCTCCAGGTGCTCTCGGCGTGGGCTTCCCCTAGATAGCGATACTAAATATACCATATTTTTCTGTGTGATCTAAAAGCAGCCTTATTATTTTCGAGTGGCATGCCCATTGATTTATTCCTAGGACTGTTCTGAAAACGATACGAGGATTTCTTGTACTGTACACGTGTTCGTACCAATATCGTCTCTTTTTAATCATCTTACGATGTATTGAATTGTATCACTGCAAAATACTTTCAAAGTCTACAGTACTACCTGTAGGGCTTGTGGCCATGTGGAAATATCTTCCCAACCAACCACAAATGTGTGAGAAGTCCTCAATGCAAACCTGACTGAAATCCTTTTGAAATAAATCTGGGTTCCGACGGGAATCGCAAACTCCGGGTAAAGCGTCTTATTATCTAGACTGCGGAGATCCTTAGATCGTTTTCTTCTTCCTCTTGCATAATATTAGGTATTTATCTATTTTATTTCTGCGTCATCCTTAGCCTGTTTAAGGGTCTACCTGACCGGTTGACATCCTAAAGATTAACCATCAGAAGACGACGGTTGACATCCTAAAGATTAACCATCAGAATCTATATGGGGAATCCGGATCTCATCCATTTTTGTAACGTTATCCCCCAATAACGTCTTAATCCCCTAATAACGTCTTAATCCCCCAATAACGTCTTAATCCCCCAATAACGTCTTAATCCCCCAATAAGTTTTAAGAAGCACTTGAAGAAAACTTTATTTGGGAGTTTCTTCAAGTGCTTCCTAAATTTTAATTTTCTATCATGTATGGACATCACACACATTCAGTACACTACACCTTAAGCCGAATGTGTTACAGTCATATCAGAAGATCTACAAAGGTTTCATAGTAGTTCGTCTTCCTGTGGTAAGTTTTCTGCGGTTTTCTTACCAAATATGTTATTTTAGACATACGCAGATACGGGGAAGTATCTAATCTTATGGCCGTAGTTACCATTTTCTTACCCTTACACTCAAATTACATAATATATATTTTGTAATATTTTCACTCAATAATGGTGGGCTGGAATCCAAAGTTAGACCGTCCTTGAGAGAGTTTGCTCTCTAAACGGCGCAATATAAACTGACCTTTTATTATTATTATATGTATCTATCTTAGGATGTTTTCTTTCGGTTTTACACATTTTTATAATTTAATTGCTGCGAAATTTTCAGGAAGTGGCTTGCCCAAGATGTTTACATACCAAATAATAAAGAACAGATGCGTGAGACTCTCGCGTGGTAGATGTGAAACTTCTTAGCTCCTAGGACAAGTTTACTTTATGCATTGCATTTTTCTATTTGTTAGCGATTTTGATTATTTTTTTTAATTAAATTCTAATATAATACGCAAGCGTTTATTGGTTGACTTATGCTACGTATGGTATACACACACAGTAAACGCGGCGCATGCGCGTAGCGTGTCTATGATGTATTATGGATTTAAATTAAAAATTATTTAATTAATTTAATAATTTATTTAATTTTAAAATATTTAATTTATTATATTATTTAATTTATTGCTTTATTTAATTTTTAAATTTATTTATTTTTATTCAATTTTAATTTATTTTATTTAATCTTTATAATTATTTCTTTAATTTTAATTTATTTTATTTAATTTTAATTTTATTAAATTTTTTTTATGTAATTTTTATTTTATTTAATTTAATTTTATTTCATTTTAATTTCATTCCTTCACTCAAAATAGATGAAGCGTTTCACTTTTCGTGACGTTCAGGTCAATTTGCCCTACCGCGCCTATAGAAGTTTTACTTCGAAATCAAAAACACTAAATTTTTCCAAAAATAAATTGTAACCGTTAAAAAAAGTTTTATTTATTTAAAGAGCATATACGAGTAAATATATTCAAATACATATTATTCAAAGTTCAGGAAGCCCTGCGGGGTACAAATCATATTTGGGTCTTCTCAACCCACGGTTCCCGGCTTTCGGCCCCACGCGTAATACTAGGGGATGTCTGTCCAATTTTGGGGTTGTCTCCCCGAGTCGGAGAGTCGAAGGGCGCAATCTCTGCTCCATTCCGTATGGTAATGCTGTGTGCCACATTAAGGTAGGGCAAACAGTGAGATTAAGTTATCTCTTGTTTTTTCTTTTCTTTATACTAAACTAAAATATATTTGGAAGATATACTCGTATGTTTGTCGTATTGTTTAACTCAAAGAAGCTGAAACAGGTAGATGAGTTATGTTATACGGGCAGTTCGTAAGCTCGTAATGGGTGAGTTAAAACGGATAAACTCGTAGACAGAAGCCAACCTCCGTGACCTAGTTAGTTTCAGGTTTGATTCCCCATGGAACCCAGATATTTTGAAAAAGATTTTCAGTTTGGTATTCACATAAAGCCTGTTTTACATATTGTTGAATGGTTGGAAGAGATTACCACATAGCAATAATCTCGCCAGGTTGTATTGTAAACAACAAAAATGTATTACAGTACAACGAAGAAAAATGATAGGAATCAAGATAAATATAAAGGAAGTACTCAACAGTGTTATATTGTATTGTACGAGTATATGGCAATCCATCCGCAGGTTTCAAATTTTATTTCATGAAGGTACCCGAAAAATGGTACGAGTCTTGGTTAGAGATCTGTTAACAATACTGACACGCACTGACGTGTGCGATAGTATTTCGAATACACGTGATATCGACCTATTAGTAATTGATCTACTTCATCATTCTTAATCCGAAGACACAATTAATGGGGATGGGTTAAGGAGTATCAGTCGAATGAACGAATCAATGATCCGCATTATAACAAATTGGGTTAAATTTATAATAACGTTGTATTTCCCACCTTAATGTTGCCTAAATATATGTGAGTGACACTTGAACTTGTATTTCCCACCTTAATGTTGCCTAAATATATGTGAGTGACACTTGAACTTGTATTGCCCACCTTAATGTTGCCTAAATATATGTGAGTGACACTTGAACTTGTATTGCCCACCTTAATGTTGCCTAAATATATGTGAGTGACACTTGAACTTGTATTGCCCACCTTAATGTTGCCTAAATATATGTGAGTGACACTTGAACTTGTATTGCCCACCTTAATGTTGCCTAAATATATGTGAGTGACACTTGAACTTGTATTGCCCACCTTAATGTTGCCTAAATATATGTGAGTGACACTTGAACTTGTATTGCCCACCTTAATGTTGCCTAAATATATGTGAGTGACACTTGAACTTGTATTGCCCACCTTAATGTTGCCTAAATATATGTGAGTGACACTTGAACTTGTATTGCCCACCTTAATGTTGCCTAAATATATGTGAGTGACACTTGAACTAGAAGAAAAATAATGAAATTTTAATAAATTATGAGTTCATGAATTCACGTTTTGAGTCTATGAATGAAATAATGAACTAAGGACGATGAGAAAGCTTCAAAATAATTTGTGCATGTGGACAGAATAAACGACGGCAGAAAAAAAAACATTTTAAGTTATTTATCTATTTTGATGGTACTCTTCAACATAATTGGTGATTCTGACATATTGTCAGGATCACCAATTATATTGAGATTCTGTCGTTCACCAATTATATTGAGAAGAACGTCGTTACAACATAGTCAGTGAACACATTAAAAGAACCTTCGGGCCTAGAACCACTTGAGTAGGTATAGAGCTCACACTTTCTCATCGCACGTGTTGATAATACTAGACTTGTGAGTTCGATTTTCGTTGATATTTAGATTTAAATAGAAGGATCTATTCTGGTTTGCACTTAAAACAATAAACTCGTTATAAGTCAAATTGTAATACAGTAAAAAAGTAAATTAAAAGGGTTTTTTAATAACATAGTAAATGAAATGTTCACCCTTGCCTGAAAAATTACCCTTCTACATAGCTAATACCTAGAAGTTACGATTTAAATTTGATTTAAATGAAAACTTTTTGTGAGCTTTTATATATTTTTACCATATATAATATATAAAAACCATGACAAGTTTTAATAATATTTTTAATGAAATGTTAAAGCCAAATAAATTATAGAAGCTATATGAAAAGGCGCATTGCTGTAGAAAGCACGTGCTCTGTCCTCTCTGCTTACCCCGAAAGGGAAATGTCGTGATGGTATGTATATACGAGTATATTTATTTTCGCTTTTATTTATGTTTCATATATACTCGTATATGTTTCATATCATCTGTATTATGATACAGATGATATGAAACATATATATTGAATTTAATTGTTTCTTGTATCGCATAAAATGAACTTGTACAGGAGGCTTAGAATACTGAACTCAACAAGAAACAGGAGAATGGCAGGGGTGGGGATGGCAGGGATGGGGGTAGTGAGGTTAGTCGAACATTCACAAGTACACGTGCTTTGAGTGTGCTTTTCATTTAATTATTCTAAAACTATATTCGTTTCCCTCGTAAATGATTTATTCACACACCTACATTTGATAATATATTCAAATGATTCCTCAAACACAAACTGCCAAGATATATCAGGTGTACACTTTCCAGGCTTCAAGATGGGATTCAATAAATACGGAATTTCCCAGCGTATATTTTTTATCTTTGAATTCCAAACCCGACACGGAAATAGCGTGACGGACTCTGACTTTCATCATTTTTGTTTTGAAGGGAAGGTAACAAAAACGACAATAATAAGAAAATTTACCGAATCAAAATGCCCACTGCCATTTTTATTATTTAACAAATCGAGGTTCTTAAAATTAAGAAGTGGCTGGAAAATATCACGCAGAATATGTTAAGAATGGCCACAGTTAGTAAAACGATAAAACAATTTGATTATTTAAACTCGGGTAATGTTACCGATCTTTACAAAATTCTCATTGAGTGAAACCAGTCAAATTATTAACAGTGGGTAGTATAACATTGCATATCTCAGTTGTCGTCTAAATATTAATTTGGTCATAAAATACATTAAAAGGAAACGATCATTGTAGTTATTATAAAATTTAAGTTAAAATATCCTTGTGATTATTTTAAAACTTAAATGGAATGCATGCTTGTGGTCATTAAGATACCAGTAACCAAATAATCGTGGTTGACATTTAAGTGAAAACATAATTTTGGTCATAAAATACAAAGAAGTAAAAAATATCCTTGTAATAATAATACAAGGACACTTTACAAAGCTAGAGAGTAAACTATTCTCAATGGCGCTCTGTTTTGGGATTAAACCGGGTATTATTGGCACATTAAATATTTAAGTTAAAATGTTGTGGTTATTAGGACATTTAAGCACGTCCTTGTGGTTATTAAGATACATTCAAGGAAAAACCTTTTGGTTACTAAAAAACATACGAATATTTTTTTTTTGTTTTTCAGTCATACTTTTTAGACTGGAAATAAACCAGCTAGGTTTTTTTTAAAATTTAAAATATTAAAAAAAAGTACACCTGATGAGACAATCCCTGAGGTGATGGGATGAAAATGATAGAACGCGACTCGGATTCCCACTAATGGGTCGTCTTTCTATTTTCTCTTTTCCCAGCTGCGGGTCCTCTGATCAGTAGCAGGACAAGGTGCGTTAGCGCCCAGAGCATAAAAATATATAAAGTCCTTTAAATTCTTGTTATGGGTTATCATAAAGTAATTTTGAATTTTTATTACATTAAAAATTAAAAGATTTATAGAGCCAATTCTCCTCCAAGGCATTGTTACTCTAGACCAGTGTTTCTTAACCGTGTTGAAAGAATCGCCCCCTTTACCACGGTAAAATTATCCAGCCCCCCCCCCCCCCCCCCCCCCCCCCCAAATGCGAAATTCAAAATTTACACTTTTCTCCACGTATGTATTTTATGCAATCTATTTCCTACTATAAATAAAAAAATTGGAGAAATAAAAATAAAACACGTGATTATTTTTATAAACATTATGTTTATTGACTTTTTTGTCATATTAACATTAGACACAACATTATAATATTATTTCAATAAAAAAAAGTACACGATTCAATACGAAATATGAAATTTTTAATAAAAAATAAATTTAATGAGATCCTTGAGCCTCATGTGATTGCGCCAATTTCGTAATATTAGGTTCAAATTTACTTAAATACAATCTCAAATCTCCTCTTTGGCTTATTTGTAATCGATTTCGTGATTTTTTTAATATATGCATTACTGCACTAAAACCCTTTTCCACTAAATACGACGAAGGAAATGCTATGATGGGTAATTTTACTTCTTTCCACAGAAGAGGGTATTGATGGCGAAAACGAACCCAAAAAGCATCATAATCACATTGATTGAATATTATTTTAGCCTCACAATCATTTTGTAGCTCAATAAACTGCTCTTTTAAATTTTGACTGACACTTTCTATGTCTGATAAAAATGGATTAATTAACCAAGCTGGTATTACAAGTTCCTGCAAGTCTTTGAATCGTATTATCATATCTTCGATAAGGGCGTCAATGTGGCAACAGTATGTTTCCAAATCAGAATCTTCGAGCATATCTTCTTTTAATTGTTGTAAAGAAGGAAACTGATGGAATTCTCGCCGACTAAGATTATTTTTATATAATTTAAGTTTATTGATAAAGCTTAGTACAACTCCTTTGGCTTTAATAAGGCTGATATTGTTTCCTTGAAGTTTCAGGAGATTTTCATTCATTTTTTCGAATATATCCGAAAGATAGGCCACATCATTTCGTAGTAATTTTAATTCAATGCATATGTTTTCATTGTTTACATCCAAAAACTCCACAATTGTATCAAACAGTGCATAAAATCTTTTTAAACAATTTCCTTTCGATAGCCATCTTACTTCTGTATGTAAGATAAGTCTTTCGAATTCTTCATCATTTTCTTTACACAGTTGACGGAATAATCTATCATTCAAGGGAGAGAACTTTATTTTATTGATAACTTTTATAACAATACTCATCGATTTGTGAAGACGTCCGCTAAGATGTTTTGCGACTAAATGTTGACGGTGAATGATGCAGTGAATTGTTAGAACATTTGGTGCCACATTTTTCAATCTTGATACAAAACCACGATGCCGACCAACCATCGCTGGTGCTCCATCAGTAGCACAAGCAATCACATTAGTGAAGGGAATACATTTTTCGGCGAAAAAGTTTTCAAGGGTTTCAAATATTGATGCACCAGTCGAGTTAGTAGTAAGTAATTTTGCAAATAACATTTCTTCAATAATTTTTTCATTCTTCACAAATCGTACATAAGCAAGTAGTAGAGATTCATTATTATGCAGAGTACTCTCATCCAATTGTAATGAAAATTCGTTGGACTGTAGTTCATCACATAGTTGAATTTCGATATCACTTGCCATCTCATCAATTCTTTTTGAAATTGTATCATTGCTCAATGGGACTGAAGAAAGAATCCCTTGCTGGTTTTTCCCGATCATATTATTAATGAATACACGTATAGCTGGTAGTATTAATTTTTCTCCATATATATGTGGTGCACCACATTTTGCAATAATTTGTGCTATTTCATAAGACACCATTAGTCCTTTATCATTCCGACTTGAAATCTTCTTAAAAACATTACTGAGAGTATTGCGACTATCAAATGTTTTCTTAAGTTGTTGAAAATACGATATTATTATTGTCGGGATGTTTCTTTACAAAATGTTCCTTTAACCGAGATGGCTTCATGGCCTCGTTAGAAAACACATGTTGACAGAGTAAACACATTGGCAATTGTTGATTTGTAGGAGATGAAACAAAACCAAATTTTAAATAGTCAACTAAATATTGTCGACACTTTTTCTGCTTGACTGACATCTTGAAAAAAGGGCTAATCTATGAAGAAATAATGTTAATACAGAAGAACTCACATACACCAACAGAAATTAACGCGATCGCCGCAACGGACTGACAGAAATGACTAATTTGTAATATGCAGCAAAATCGCTTTACATGACACAACGCCATACATAGAAAAAATAAGATACGCATGCGCATGCGCATACGCATGCGCATGAGCGCGCATTTTGTATCTCTCTTTCATGTGACATAGCGCTAACTGTCAAACGCAACATGGTACCCCGATCGCAATATTTTATTCGCGATTGCGTACGCGATGATTTACAGTGATGATGTGTGCAGTGCACGCACCAATTGAGCATACCTTATTTTTGTATTTCGACATAACGCCCACTGGAACTCCTGCAGCGCCCCCTAAATTCTAAAAATTTATAAACGCCCCCCCAGACCTCTAAAACGCCCACAAGGGGGCGCTGGCGCCCCCGTTAAGAATCACTGCTCTAGACTATCCATTCTTACTAATAAAAACATCACGGAATAAATACATTTAAGTTGAGTGTAAGGATAGGAAAGTGTATGCTGCGGTCATTAGATACGATACTTTTCTGCGTGTGCATATGTTCAGAATAACATATTTGGTAAGAAAACCACAGGAAAATTTCCATGGGAAGATGAAGTACAAAGAAACTTTTGTAGATCTTCTCTGATATTATAATTTTAGTTCAAATTTAAACACAATGTCTCACCAAATTCTTGTGGACGGTGGTTTCCGATATTTTAAGTACCCCAGCAATATACCGCATAGTACAATACTGGTTGTTCTAGAACAAAGCATTGATTTGATTGTCATTTGTGGTAATCGGTCTTCTAGAGCCGACACTATTTTCAAGTGTCGAATCACCTGAACGGATTATTTAAATCACATTTGACTTACTGCATTGTCAACAAACTTTTTCTGTGTTGCACTTTATTCCTTTAAGGTAATTAAAAAGCATCAAAATGATGCCCATAAACCGTTCTAACTAATTGTGTAAACATTGACTAAAAAATCTTTCAAAATTATATATTATATTATATAACGCGGTATATTAAAAATGAATTAGGCAACAAAAATTGCATTCTAACCGAATAAATAATAATGTTTTTTTATTTACTATCTCATTTTGTTTAAAACATTTAATATATTCCACTTAAATAGTCTGGAAAGGTAGAGAGGAATCTTGGAGAACAGCGGATTGAGACTGAGCAGAAAGAAAACCGAGTATCTGTACCTACCATTCGAGAACACAAATGCTGTCACTCCCGTAATGCAAATGGATGGAGAAACATTACCAAACTATGACTCCTCTAAGTATCTTGGGTCACTCATCCATAGCGATGGAGGGTGTGCAGCAGATGTAACACATAGAATTAGTGTGGGATGGATTAAGTTTAGATCAATGACGGGAGTTCTATGTGATCCGAAAATGCCAGTAAAGTTAAAAGGAAAAGTATACCAAACGATTGCCAGACCCGCACTCCTTTATGGCTCCGAATTCTGGACAATGTATAACTCTTACTCCAGGTAACTAGAAACTGCCGAAATGCGCATGCTAAGAAGGTCAGCTGGTGTGTCCCTAAGAAACAAAATAAAAAGTTCACGCATTCGGGGAAGCCTAGGTGTTACAGACATCAACAGTAAGATGGAGGAGAGGCGGATGGATTGAGATGATGTGGGCACGTTGGACGCAGAGCACCCTATCACATTGTGAACCAGGCAATCTCCATGGATCTTCCTTGAATAACAACCAGAGGAAGACCAAAGAATTCGTGGGTGGTGCAAAAAGATAACCTGATGCAGGGGCACAGGCTAAGGGACGTAGTCCGGGACAGAATAGCATACAACCTGAGAACGAGGAGAGCTGACCCCAACAGTCTTCGCAGACAGTGAGTTGGGATGGAGTCAAGGAGAAGAAGAAGAAGAAGATTTAATATATTCAACTTTATAATTTTTTTATGAAACTTTAAAAATATATATTATATAATTTTTATAATCTTTAAGATGTACACGTCTGTTTTAATTTATGTCGTGATGATGATTTGTATTTTAATTTCATTGTGAAATGTACAACGGTTAGTTTTCCGCCATGTGAAAATATCTTTCAATCGACAAAAAACGTTTGAGAGGGACCTTAATTGACTACCAGAAAGAATTATTTTTTTAAATTTGAGCACCAACTAAAATCGATTTCACAACCTCTTTGTTGAAAAACATTTATCCTTCCAAATGGGCAACGAAAGTGCTTTTATTTAATTAATTAACAGCCATAATTACCTTACTCCGGTAGGGTCGGGTCTCCATTGCATTGGTATTAAACCTTGAAACCTTGTCCCTTTCTAATTTATAGTGTTCCATTGAAGTTTCATCTGTTTACGCAAAGTTTCATTGATTTGCTTGAGACAACTTAGTAAAGATGTTGAAATAGTGTTTTATAGGTTTGCTCGAGACAACTTAATATAGAAGTTGTTGAAATAATGTCCTGTAGGTTTGATCGAGACCACTTAGTAAAAAAGTTGTTAAAATAGTGTCCTGTAGGTTTTACGATGTTATTTTTAAAATTAGTTTTGTTCGCGTTGTCAAAACAGGTTACAATTATTACAATATTTTATTGAAATGTGTTCGGTAAAACACTGTTTATTCCACTTAATATCACGGTATAACCCTAATGGTTTAAGAAGTTTACTTCATCACCAGGAGAGCACAAACAATACTTGATTGTTCTCCCCTGATGATGAGGTGAAATCCCTGAAACCGGTAGGGCTTTATCGTTATATTAAATGAAATAAAAAGTGTTTTAATAAACAAATTACAATGTTTTTAAACCGTCACACCTTAATTATAAACGTTCTGCTCTCCAAAATAAAAACATCCGAGACCTTTTGTATGTATCAACATTTCAGGTCTGCACTCTCTCTCGGAAAGCACCTTGGAAGGCCGACCCACTCACCCATTCCTAGTAACGCCGCTGGTTACTAACATATATCTATCGTCCCACCTCCCTGTCTTGGCTCCCTCCCGGTTCAGGGCGAACTATCCTGGCCGCTAGCCGCCATCCGCTATCCGCCATCCAGTTAGCAGGATTACGCCTGACTCGAGAGGATTACGCCCGTAAGACCAAGGAAGGCTTAAGCCTATTTACACCAATTTCACTTTACTGTCATTGCTTCTCTAAGAAGACTTACACGCGCTTCTATTTAACTCTACGACATACTTAAATATTCGATAATTTACGAGTAGTCTTCTTGAAAATATTTGTAAAATGTAAAACAAAATTAACACATATGGTATATACACTCGCGCTATATCCTTGTCGGGGTAGGCACAGAGAGCACGTGTATACCATTACGCTATATCCCTTTCGGGGTAGGCACAGAGGAGTGTCCTGTCCTTATCATGACACACGTCCTTCGCCTCTTGTACGTCCATACACCTTCTCATACAACTCTACGATTTCTCTGACTTTCAACGTTTCCTTATTTCAAAATATCATTTATTGGATCCAACCATATTTTTCTTAGTCTTCTTCTCATATGCCTCCCAGTCACCTTAAAAACATATATTCCTTTTGTTAGTCTTTCTTCATTCATCCGTTCTACGTTCCCAAACCATCTCATAATGCTCTCTTTTAACTTACTCAACACATCCACGCCAGGTTCACGTTTCACTCCCATACATCGAAATTGAAAAAAAAAGGTGTTGTGAACTATCATTTAAGCTCGTGGATTCGTGTTGAGACTACAGGGATATGAATGAGGTTTATGGAAGATAATACTACAACAATATTTTACAACTCTGTTGTGTGGTTAAAATGTTTCGGTGACTGAAAAAAACTTTGTGACAAATATCTCACCTCAAAAATACGGTAAAAATTAAAAAAAACATTTCAGCAATTGGTTTATTTAACTTAGATTTTTTTTTTCAAACTTCTCTAAGCAACAAACTTTTCTAAGCAACAAGCTTTACGGGTGAATAATTTATTGAATGCTATTTGGGAGCGGAATTAATTCGATACACTAAATTTCAAAATGTAAAATATGTTGTTTATAGTTAAGGCATTAACATTGTGGAGGTTTAAAGACATTGCAATTTATTTGTATCAAACACTGTTTATTCCACTTTTTTTATGACGGTGTAACCCTACCGGTTTCAAGGCTTTCACCTCATCTTCAGGGGAGCGCAAACAAGACTAAAGGCTGTTCGAACTGTTATACCGTCATAAAAAAGTGGAATAAACAGTGTTTGATAAAAATAAATTACAATGTCAAAATGTAAACTCTTGTATTTGCCAAAGCAAAGATTTTTAAATACGATAGATACTCGTACACTCGGCACAATCTTGTGATTCAGAGAGTCGAATGCATCAAAACCTCGAATATTAATTTATGATTAGACTTTTATTTGGTATTTTTGGAAATATTTTAAGATCCCCATAGAGGGTAATGCTAAGTATCAAGCTAGGATGTGGAACGTCAGTGTGGAGTCCATTGGAGATCTGTTACTCTCAAATGATGGAGAGAGTCCAAGAAACGTGTTTAAGATATATCCACTTACAAGAGTATGGATTCTACCTGTCTCTAGTCAATAAAGTTTCATTTAGGTATGTTAAGATATTACTTTTTCAGTATGAAAAGAGATAAGAGGGTCTCTTTTTATATCTTTAAATTGCTGATGGAAGCAAGAGCTAATATATAGTAAATACCAGGGCTGTGGAGTCGGAGTCGGAGCCGGAGTCGTGGAGTCGGAACATTTTAGGCGGAGTCGGAGTCGGAAAAAATCGACCGACTCCGACTCCGTTTAATTATTTTAACATTTTCTTTAACTTTATTTTCCGTGCTTAAAATGATTAAATCAGATTTAAGAGCTTCCATAAATCCTGACTTAATAGAAGCAATTCTTTATTTGAGATCTAATTCCATTTAGACCACGAATAGGAAATAAGATTTATATAAAGTATATTTACTTTCGAAAATCTTATCTTGTGTTCTATTCAATATTGAATCAAAATAATAATAAACAATATAAATAAGATTTAGTTAACGTATGAAAACAAATGAAACAAACCTTTTTATTTTAAAGTGTTTTCTTATTTTTTTTAATACCTACCTGTGTTGTTTTTCTAATTATTTTTAAAGTTTTATTTAATTCTTTTTTAAAATATTAGTATATATTTTTAATATTATTTTAGTGGGAAGATATTTCTTAATGCGTATTGTTTATATATTTTTTTATTAAATTGTTTCATTTGTGTACGAATATAATAAATTTTTTATTTATACTTGTATCCATTATTAATAAGCCAATATAAATACATTAGGTAGACACAGTAAATTATAAAATAAAATAAAAATTGAAGTCAGAGTCAAGAGTTGGAGTCGGAGTCGGAGTATAAAATAAAGCCGGAGCCGGAGTCGGAGTCGGTAAATTTTCATCCGACTCCACAGCCCTGGTAAATACTATGGTTTTATGTTCCTGACAACTATTGCAGGTACCGGAATATTAATATATTAGTATTTAGACTGGCAATATTAGAGAACCAACTTGTCAAGTGTTCTTGCTTTGCTAAGTAAAGGCTGTTCCTTTAGAATAGGTCGTCGGATATTAACATTATCAATATTTCAAAATTAGATTTTTTAACCCTTCCTTTCCTATGTAACTAGTACACATTGTTTCTAAAAACTTTCACAAAACTTCAAGTGTTCTTGCTTTGCTAAGTAAAGGCTGTTCCTTTAGAATAGGTCGTCGGATATTAACATTATCAATATTTCAAAATTAGATTTTTTAACCCTTCCTTTCCTATGTAACTAGTACACATTGTTTCTAAAAACTTTAATATCTCTATAAATATAATAAACACTGGGTTCAGATTTTAGGTATTCCTCCGTAATACATTTACGCATTGAATGAAAAAAATAATATTAATAATAATTTAACTAGCACTTATCGGCCACATTAGAGATATTTTGTGAAATCGGGAATAAATACACCAAAACAATCAAACGTCTGCCAGTGTGTGACGTAGGTGTATTAATTTAAAAAACCACTATGGGTGAGGAAGCGACGCTATTCACGTCTCACTCTCACTCTACTTCGGTATATGGGAACGCAAGGAATAGAATCTCAGTTCGCTCGCTTCAGTAGTTTTCGGACATCCATTTGACGTGGTCTCTTTGCCCGTTTTTTGAACGTCGGCAGATGTTTTTTTCATGTGTTCAGCAATTAAATTAAAATTATTATTACTTTTGACTTCAAATTTTATCAATTTAAGCAATTGGTTATGAATATTCTTATTTTTCCGATTTTAAATAGTTCATTTTTATATGTGTATTGAATACACAGCACCGTAACGAGCGATTTTTTTAGCACAGGAAGGGAAAGGGTAAAACAGCATTTTAAGCTAGTTTGTTTGGCTTTTAACAATTATTTCTTATTTGTGAATTTTTATTTCTTGTTACTGTTTATGTTTTTCTTTAAGCTTCGTATGCAATTGAGTTGTAACTGTATATTTTATCTTTATAAATAAATACATTCTATTAATTGTAGAAGGAAAGTTTTCCGGGTAAGAATACGTTTTCAGAATTATCATTAGCATTATGAGCATGAACATCCCACGTCCAATGTTTTATTAAACATCTTAAGTGTTTTACGAGAATATTTGACGTTGGGAATATGAACAAGGTGTGATGGTTTAAATCTCTTGAAAAATTATTAATTTAAGAAAAACTTTGTTTTAAAAAAAATAAAGAATTAAAAAAACTATGTTTTTCTCTTTATCTTCTCCCTGGCTCCATCCCAACTCATTGTCTTCGAAGACTGTTGGGGTCAGCTCTCCTCGTTCTCAGGTTGTATGCTCTTCTGTCCCCGACTACGTCCCCCAGGCCGTGCCTCTGCATCAGGTTATCTTTTTGCACCACCCATGAATTCTTTGGTCTTCCTCTGGTTGTTATTCGAGGAAGATCCATGGAGATTGCCTGGTTCACAATGTGATAGGGTGCTCTGCGTCCAACATGCCCATATCATCTCAATCGCTTCTCCTCCATCTTGTTGTTGATGTCTGTAACACCTAGGCTTCCACTTGGTTGTGTTTTTTTCTTTATGTAAGAGGAAAAATCCGTGCAAAGTGGATAAAAAAATTCATTGTTAAGGTATTAAAACATAGTTTAAGGTCAGGAGAAGGTAAGAGATCATTTAGCAGCTTATTTACCTATAAAATTTGTGCTACGAGTTTGAAAGTACAAAAAATACAAATTAGAAAACTTGAATAATTATGAAATATCAATGAATTGAAAATTAATATTAAGAAAAAAGATCAAATCAAATATTTATAACAATTTGTATTTTAAAAACATACTTGAACTAACCAGATGAAAATAGGAAGATTTATTTATTATTGTATATCACCCCATCCCACCCCACCCCAGTGCAGCACATGCCAGGTTAACAGAGTGAGGATGTCCACAGATACGGGGAAGTACCCAATCTTATGGGCACAGCCACCGCTTCTGTTTTCATTGCAGCCGCTTGGCTGATACGAGTATACCATATGTGTATGATAGTCATTAATACACCAGTTAAAGTTTTGTGGAGGGATTGATTTTCAACTTTGTTTCTTTGTATTAAAGTTCCTTAATGGAATGTATCCACTATATCTTTCAAATCTGTGTCTGTTCTTCGGAAGGGGATAGACTTTAAAGGTCGAATTCTTCTTTATCATATACATTGATTTTTCCAAATCGATCCAATATATAATAGTAGGGCGTATTATGATAAAACTTTTGCCATTACTGGCTATGTGACTTGGAAAAATCGTCTTCCGAGTGTTTAAAATATGGGCGGTGTATGCAACTTTAGGAAAAGCTTCAAAATTCTTATTGGGAGGTCTTATCAAAATTATCGATTGTTTATGAACACTACACACATCTGTTTAAAGCCGAATGCGTTACTTTAACGTATATTTATATTTATTTTGTGAGATTTCTTGATTTATCAATATTATTGGTTTGAATCCCGAGCTAGAACGCTCTTGAGGTGATTCTGCTGTCTAAACGGGGCTAAATAAATTGTTTTTATATTATAAAGTAAGCTGAACTGATGAATGTGAAAATAATTATTTTAAACCTGATAGCAAACAGTCAGATTTTATGAAAATTCTTATCAAGCAGAGCTTTAAACTTTAATTTCAGTTTACAAAAGTTCAAAGTAAAAACACAAAGCGTAGTAAATTACAACTAAATTAATCCTGCCAAAGTCTCGGAATATCTCAAATATTTCTTTAAATAGAAAAACGCTGAGAATCTTTTGAAAGAGTATTTCTCTTATTCTCTTCCATTAAGTAACATAACTTGTTGGAGCGCTCAGATGATCCGGTGCGAGGAAGGCATTTGCTGGATTTTCAGACATTTCAGGGATTTCAGGGAAAATCTTCTGAAGAAAACGAAATGCTCGGGATTCATAGCATCAGGACTGGTGCGTCCTTGTGAGGTATTTGTCAGTTTTAACCTTATCACAGTATCCTTTTTAATATATTTTGGTGAGTTTTCTTTAAAGTTAGCGTAATTCATTACGAATATATTTTTATTTATTTGAGAAATAACACAGCGTTTTTAATAATAAAATGTTAGCTTTACGAATATAAAATTAAAGCCTTATTTCCTTACAAAAGCTTTACAATACTAAAGGTGTGGGATTCAGCGAACAGGATACCTAACAAGTATGTCTAGACGTTGTTATTTATGTTTATTTATTAAATTTCTTAAATGTACAAATATAAAAGAAAAATCTATTAAATGTACATGAATTTCAGTTGGTATCGAACTGAAGCCAACCCCCACACATAAAGGTCCAGCTTGATGGTTAACCTATTGCATGCAATCTATTTATAAAGCTTGATTGCGTTTAGAAACTTGATCGTGTGGTTAGGGCGTTGAATTTTTGTTAAAAATGTCAACAAATCAAAAACCGCACTTACCTCAGAATCTCTACGATAATAGAAACAATAATTCATTTTATTGATGGATAAAATTGTGAAACTATCCATTTTGACAAATCTACCACATGGCAAAATAGCTATTGCTAATTATCAATAAATTTGCAAGATTTAAAAAGGATTGTTTAAAAGAAATGTTTATCAATAAGAAAAAATAATTGTTCAATAAGTTTCAGAAGGAAAGTGTATGTATGATTGTTTTATATTTATCCTTAAAAAGTCGAATTTTAATGTATTTGTAACAACTAATTATATTATGAATCTTATAAAACACGAGTGTTTGTTTCACTTTGTGGTGTCACGTAGTTCATTTTTTTTCTGTAAAATAAATTTAAAAAATATTTTTTCCTTTTGTCTGCTATAACATATTTGTGCAAAGTCGCGGCCGGTTTTAAAGACGTCCGTCTTGCTCGTCAGGTGAAGATGAACTAAATTACGTGTCAAAAATATATATTTTAATTGCAGTTAGTAATGCAGAGGGGGAGGGGGTAGTGATTTATAGGGGAAGGAGAGTGGGTAGGCGTCGAAAGGATGGCCTTTCAACGGGAAAAATATTTAGAAGAGATATATTTTTAGATATGCATTTTAGTTCATCTTTACGTGACGAGGAAAACGGGGGTCTTTTAAACCAGTTGAGATCTCATAAAAATAAAACAGTAATGAATACGCTGGAAAAAAATAAATGTTTATTCACTTTATTTAAAATTAAAAACAAGTTAACATATTTAATGTTTTCACTAAAAGTGGAATAACAAAGTAATTTATTGTTAAATATTCTAATATGGATTTCCACAAAGTTTAGCCAAAACCTTCGACAAAATAAAAATAAAAATTTATGCGTAAAAGAAATTGATTTTAACGTAAATGTTTAATACTAAAACAAGCAGTTTTTTCTTTAATTTGACAAAAAATTGTTAAAAAATCATCACTGTGAAAAAAATAATCAAGGCGAGAAGATTAATGTTCTTTTTTGCAGATTTAACGACCACCGTGGCCCAATGAACAAGGCTCGCCTAGCTCGGGAGTAGCGGGTTCACCTGACTGTTCTGTTCTGTTCTGTATACGAGTACATGGAAATTGTAATACAATACTAGAATTATTACATTATACAATGAAGACTTTGAAATTATCATAACTTGGACAGTTTTAGCCATTTATAAGATGTGTTAACTTTAAAGGATCAAGTAATAGGATATTTCATTTCATCCTTTTTAAAACTCAACCACAATAAAATATTATTTGTATTGTACTGAAAGACTAAAGGATTTGTATTGTACTGAAAGACTATATGATTTGATTTTTTTAATGTGTCTATTATTATCTGTTTACACAAAGGCGATATATTATATAATCTTAACAATGGCTGTTTCTCAAACAATAATTTTTCAGTGTTCCAATATTCATTCCTTTAGGTATATTTTTATGATTTCGAGAGACAATTCATTTGGAGTGATTATCTCTCCTTTCCCGTTTCACTTTTATACATTTATTCACGTTATACCTCGCCTCGCGCTTTACAAGTAAAATTAATCTTGGACCACTTTAAACGATCCACTGGAAAAAGTCTCCGTCTCAAATTAATATATATATATATATATATATATATATAACTTTCAGTAGGAGACAAAAAGTCGCGTGATGATAATAAAGCTGCCTTGAATACATTTATTATTCGCACGAGACACAAAATATAGATATTTCATCATTTTCTCTCAATCTTACAATTCATTTGTAGGATCATCATGATGTGTAGAATCATCATGATGTCCTTGTGTAGGATCATCGTGATGTCCTTGTGTAGGATCATCATGATGTCCTTGTGTAGGATCATCGTGATGCCCTTGTGTAGGATCATCATGATGTCCTTGTGTAGGATCATCGTGATGCCCTTGTGTAGGATCATCATGATGTCCTTGTGTAGGATCATCGTGATGCCATTGTGTAGGATCATCTTGATGTCCTTGTGTAGGATCATCATGATGCCCTTGTGTAGTTTCAGTGACCTAGTTGGTAAGACACCTGTCTTCCAGCTTAAAGTTTGCTGGAAACCAAAAAATGTTGCAAGTTGTGTTATGGCCTTTTGCAACGAAAACACTTTTAGAATTTCAACGTGTAGTTTTATTTGTATGAAGGTTGAATTACATTGATGTATAATATTAACAGTATTACATAAATAGTAACAGCTATGATCTTTACAAAGTAGCGGCTTTAAGAATAATGATTCTGCCTCAGATATGACCTCCTATTTAAAGCAAAGATAACTATACCACGACCCTTCAATAGATTAAGAAGGAATTCGTCGAGCATGTTATGTTTGCCCTTTAAGGTCAAATCGATATCGGTGATTTATCCATCGCAGCTTACCCATTCAGTGATATTTAATCTTTATTGATTTAGGCAGACGAGAGGACAACTTAAATATAATGCATTGAAGTTAAATTGACACTAATGTGATAATAGGATCTAGTACATGGTTAGTTATAATATAACTTATAATATTTATTTGAATGTGGATAAGATAACATCGGTTTTGGTGATTATACCGTGTTACAGATAATGCCAATATTAATAGGTTCTTAGATAAGTGGTACATTGGTTTGCGTAATATATTGAGGGTGAATGAGATAAGAAGATAAGATTAACATGTGCTGGCAGTAGATAGATACATGACAGTTGGCATTCTATCAAGATTTTTTTAATATCTTTCTAATGGATTTGAAGGACTGCTACGTGACAATTATCCCGCAAAGTTTAATTGCATTGTATTACATTTCCATTGTTCACAGAATCGTTGGTTTATTGACTCTTAAAACCGATCACAAATATGGCAAAGAGTCCTTTAGTGAAAACCAGATAGGATTTTTTTTAAATCTAGATTTCAATATAAATTGAACCCATAATAGACGTCTTGCCAACTGGGTGTCTGAAGTCATAAAATGAATGTGTGACACACATAAAATATAATATTTCATAACTTTTATAATACGAGTATGCGCGTTTCATTTGATCTAAAATAAACAGAGATGTAATCTTATTTGATGGAATATCAAGTACGTGTTTAATTTATCATTGTTTCCAAGTACGAGTATACAATAAAGCGGTAAGCGGTGAGGGGGACTCCCGCCCAGGCGGAGCCACCAATTACATTATTTTCAAAGGTTTCACGAAATGATATCATATTTTTTTCAATGAAAGTGGACAATTTCACGTATTTTACTGCATATTAAGGAATAAAAGATCATTAAAATAAAACAAAGATTCATGTATTATATGTTTACGTTCGATATACCATATATTACTTCTTAAAATCCACGATACAATATTGACGATTAACATCATTTTAATGAAAATGTCAACTTTAGAGTGCAATTAACGATCATTATAGTCAAGTGGTAACATTTTAACTTTCACCCGGGGGTTCCAGGTTCTATTCCCGAAAGTAACCAAACTTAGGGTGCCAGTCTGGTAAAAGAACGCACCTGTAAACAATGCTCGCACGCGCCGAGCGGTAGTGCTTCCAACACGTTCAATGTTGAACCGCGAGTTCCATGCCTTCATGAGAGTTCCATCCATACGGAGGTTTTAAAAACTCGTGGGCTCGATACATCGGGCCGAAGACACGGTTGTCTCCCGGCCACTCTCTTCAATATGTCCGAAACATTACTTCGAATGTGTTGAGGGATATCATACGCGGAGGTAATTATATACTTTTTATCCACAAAAGACCGAGTATGTACATTTTATTGCATAAACTCGACGATTTGTGGATAAAAAGAGCCACTTCCCCAGAAAAGACCTACGAGTATGACGAAGTGATTTTATTGGTTACAATTTTCATATACCAGTAGTTGTTCTTAATCACTCATGTAAAACATTCACGTCTTTACACATACTTACAAATCTTCATTATGTGAACAACTTAATCGACACGGTTTATCCACAAATCTTTGTCACACGCTCAGAATTCTCATAAATAATTTAATCATACTTCTGTTAGTTCCTTACTATGTTTAGAAGTCACAGGGAAATTTCAACAGTAAACCAATTAAAAGGCTTTAAAATATACAGATTCGAAATAAAGTGATTTAGGACATATGCTTTCAAGTGATAGATGTAATAAGCAGATTTAAAAAGAGTTGTTAAACCGGTTTGGACACGTACAATGAATGAGTGATAAAAAGCTGACGATAAAAATTTATAATGCCAACGAAATTAGTAACCGTGGAAAAGGAAAATTAAAAAATGTATCGTTGAACCAAGTAAATAAAATATTGGAAGAAGGGAGGAAAAAAAGTCAAACAATATGAAATAACTCTATGAAGAGATATTCAATGTACAAAAAAATATAAGCGCTTTATTTTTTATGTCATTCTTGACAGGTAAGCGGCATGATAATGTATAGTATTTGTGTACGTCAAATAATGATGATCCTAGTATTTCTAGATGATTATTTGTAAAATACATAGTACCATCACGCCGTCTCCTTGTTCGGCTAGGCAGAGAGGAAAGAATGACAAATTTTCCTATCGCAACATACATATTTCGCTTCTTCAACATCGATACACATTGTCACGCAGCTTCTAGGATTTCTCTGACTTTTAAACTTGTGGTTTTTTTTTCAAAATGTTTGATCTTATTTCTGTCCTTGGTATTCCTGTACCACGCCGCACCTTCCACTCACGTTTGTACTGCACATTTGTTTTGTTTGTCTTTCTTCATTTATTTGTTACACATGCACATCTCATCTTAGAGCATACTTCTCCATCTTACTAAACACATCACCTATAAGTTAACATTCATCCCTTATGCCTTAATGCTGTATTCTGTCATACGAGTACATCGTCAATCTAAGTGCACGCATATTTTATCCCATTTTTTTAACTTTTTTTAGTTTTGATTCATATTCACATTACTTTCGTTAACACCAACGTCTTATTAACAATAGTTTGGCAAAATAAAAAAAAAAACAACGTGTTTTCCTTACAAATTATTTTTTACTATCATTTTTTTCCATGAAGAAAATAAAATACTCATCTTCATGTCCAAAATTGAAAACACACTTAAAAAACTGGTAAACGTGAAACTTCCCGGTAATAAAATGCCGAATTGAAATAGCCATGTAATGGGATATACCGAAATAGAAAGGTCGGTGATGAAACGTTCCGAGGCGAAATGGCAGGAGATAAAATGTCCCCGGAATGTCGAATGAAACGAGCATAACGAGATAGAAGCTGGCGATGAAACTCTTTCGATTAAACTAGCGCCACAACTTAATTACGGTAAATCTTTTAATATTCGATTAAAACAAAAAGTATTCGTTAGAGAATTTTATTAAAGAATATTTTTTTGTACCGAATTAGAGATATTTAAATATTTGATATCGCCTTTCTACAACTTTTTTAAGGGTAAGATTACTTACTTAAGGCACTCAAAAAATATTATTCTATTTAAACACATTTCCCCAACGTTCCCCGTGACTTAGTTGGAAAAACGCTTGTCTTCCAATTCGCGGATGCGTGTTCCGTACCCGATGGAACCGAGTTTTTAAAATCTTTCTGGTTGGTTGGAAGATATGACCACATGGCAGTAAGTCCGCCAGGTTATCCTATATATAAAAAGTCAAATACAATACAATGCAATAGAGGTATAATGCAATACAACAACAGGTCGGGTCTATTGATATGTGGCAAACTATTCCAACCTAACGGAAAGATGTTAGGGAGAGTCTTAAGTAAGGAATAAATTATATTTAAATGATAAGCAATCCCTTAACCTAGGATTTGCAAACAGGCGTCTCACTTACTAAACAACGAAGCTCGTCATATGAATTTATTATTGTAATAAATTCAATATTGATTTTTGGAGTACTCTGGGAGTACTGGGTGTAGAAAACTAGCATTAGTGACGAAGCCGTGGTTTTCAAAGTAGTACACAATATCTCTTAAATACAGTTTATATACGAGTATGTCATACTTATTAACGGTGAAGCAATAATGACCTTCGTGTTTTAATTAAACACATGTCTTCATCCCTTTAAATTACTCGTTCGAAGAACAGTTTCAGTTTGCTTTTCGCTTCAAGAATCTTGAAATAATTTCTGGTTAACCATAAGAGCCCGTCAAGTTGGTAAATATATAACAAAAGCGCAATATCATAAATAAAATAAAAGCAAATAGCAAACCTTACGATAAAACGGGTCCGTTAAATGCAAAAAGTATAAAGCCGTGTTTGAATTAAGACGAAATACAAAGAGAAAAAAAATAATTAAACCCGATCTTTTGTCCCTGCCCAAACAGAAAAATATCTTTTGTTGTATCATAGTTTTTTGTATTCAGTTTTATTGCCACGTGGCAATATCTTCCAATCAACCAGAACTGTGTTAAACAAGTCTTCAATGAAAGTCGTTTAAAAGCTTTTTTTTTTAAAAAAAAAAAACATCTGGGTATCAATGGTAAAATAAAAATATTGACCTCTAATAAAGGACAATAAGAGAAACTTGATCTCCTAAAAAGGGTAAAATAAATATACTGACCTCCCAAAAAGGGTAAAATTAGAATCTTGCGAAATAAAAGTATGAGCGTGATTCTTTCTCCCTATCTAGGCAGAAAAGGCAGAGAAACGCCTTGCCACTGTGTATGCGAGGAATATTAATTTAAATAAGTCGAATAATAAATCTTCGCCTTCCTCCAAACATTTACCAGATAAAAAGTTTTGAACCCATCCTAACCTAACCAAGACTAACCAAGACTAACGTTTTAAATTGAGGTTTAAGCAAGTTACGAGTGTATTTTGATAAGAGTGCGGCGCGAAACTCAATACTAGAAAGTTTTAGTGTTGCCCTCTTATATATTTATTTATTTTACACTTCTGTTTGAAGTGTTGCGCTCTTATATATTTATTTATTTTACACTTCTGTTTGAAGTGTTGCGCTCTTATATATTTATTTATTTTACACTTCTGTTTGAAGTGTTGCGCTCTTATATATTTATTTATTTTACACTTCTGTTTGAAGTGTTGCGCTCTTATATGTTTATTTATTTTACACTTCTATTTGAAGTGTTGCGCTCTTATATATTTATTTATTTAACACTTCATGTCAATACTTCTCACATTTATCGATTGACAATTCTCGTGACCATGTGCTTAAAATATGGTAATGTAATTCATCTGTTAACAATAAACGTATGCGCAAGACGTGTGTGAGTATTGTTTCCTATTATTGTGCGGCAGTATACCTAACAGGTGAAATGGTGAACTGTGAGTTACGTGCCCATTCCAGTGGTTCTTATTTTAGAAACTCGATAAATGTGGCAGAAAATATGCCAACATCATAATTTCAGGTATGTCGTGGGGACCATATGAATGAATTCATAAATATTACTTAAAGATCTTAAATTCATAAAGATCTCTCCGCTGCTTGCCGAGATTGTCAGAATCTCTCCGCTACTTGCCGAGATTGTCTCATCCCTCCCTTCCCCCCAGTCCTCAAACCGAATATTAACCGTTAGAAGCGTGTATCTCGATACCAGTTCGAACATAATTCAGTCTTGTTTGTGCTCCCCTGATGATGAAATGAAAGCCTTGAAACCGGTAGGGTTATACCGTTACAAAAAAGTGGAATAAACAGTGTTGGATAAAACAAATTACAATGTCTTTAAACTTCGACAATGTTAATGCCTTAACTGTAAATAATATATTTTTCTTATTTTTTATACTGTCGAATAGACAGCAATTTCACCAAGTAGATTTTTTTTATACTAACCAAAAATATTTTTGAAGGCCGTTCCTGAATAATCGAACCGAAATATGTTAAATGATACCGAAAACCAAACACAAGACTTCTATGTTATTGGAGGTGAAGACAAACACAAGACTTCTATTCTATTGGAGGGGAAGACAAACACAAGACTTCTATTCTATTGAAGGGGAAGACAAACACAAGACTTCTATTTTATTGGAGGGGAAGACAAACACAAGATTTCTATTCTATTGGAGGGGAAGACAAACACAAGACTTCTATTATATTGGAGGGGAAGACAAACACAAGAGTTCTATTATATTGGAGGTGAAGACAAACACAAGACTTCTATTCTATTGGAGGGGAAGACAAACACAAGACTTCTATTCTATTGGAGGGGAAGACAAACACAAGACTTCTATTATATTGGAGGGGAAGACAAACACAAGAGTTCTATTATATTGGAGGTGAAGACAAACACAAGACTTCTATTCTATTGGAGGGGAAGACAAACACAAGACTTCTATTCTATTGGAGGGGAAGACAAACACAAGACTTCTATTCTATTGGAGGGGAAGACAAACACAAGACTTCTATTCTATTGGAGGGGAAGACAAACACAAGACTTCTATTATATTGGAGGGGAAGACAAACACAAGACTTATATTCTATTGGAGGGGAAGACAAACACAAGCTTTCATTCCAAATATAATAAAAGGTAAAACATTCCAATAATATACAATCGAGTATAGACAAAATAAGCCTTTTGAGATACAATCATATTCGGTGAAGGGTGGTCCGCAATCGCAGCGAGGGGTTCTATTGTGTCGCGGCGAGATGAATATGATGATGATGATGATGATGATGGTGATGAGGAACATCAACATGAGTGGGCGCTGTCCCTCCCAAGGAGGAGATGGTCCATGGACCAGAGGTGTGGAGATAAGGGGAAGTGCGGGATACATTGGTCGTATGTATGGGTATTTACTGAACCGAAACTCACTTTGAGATAATGTGTGTAAAAGATTTTAGAATGCCTTCTGTTTAGAATGCCTTCTGTTTCAACTTGTTATCGGTCATACGGATTTTTTTCAATCCAAATTGATTAAAATATTATTAAACTCATAATTTATGTCACTCCTAACTCTTTTATAAATCACTTTTTATTTTTCTAGAGATTTATTTTTATTTAAATTTTTGCTGCTTCTTATCAAATATATTTTCCATTTACTAAATCTAAGATTGAATATAGAGCATGAATAAGCGGGAGTAATAACATCATCTTAGTGCAGCAGAAGGTGTAAAGATACACGGGCAAAAGGTGGACATGATAAGGTTCACTGACGATATTGCTATGGTTGCTGAAAGTGAAGAGGAACTACAAGAGGCCTTAACAACTATGGAAAGCATTCTTCAAAATAACTACAGTATGAAGATAAATAAAGACAAAACAAAGCTGCTGACTGTAGGCCGAGCGCAACACCAGATGAGAATAGTGATGTCGGGTAAACCACTAAAGAACACCGAGGAGTTTGTCTACCTCGGGAGCGAAATAACATGGGACGGTCGGTCCAAGAGCGAGGTCGACAGCCGTATACATCAGGCTAGACTTGCATTTAATAAAAGGTCGAAAATAATAGAATCAAATAATATAGACCTAAAACTGAGAATACTCCTCATCAAGACCTATGTATGGAGTATCTTGATGTACGGCTGCGAGACATGGTACCTATCCGAAAGAGATAGACGAAGACTAGAGGCTTTTGAGATGTGGTCCTATAGAAGACTATTAGGAATTTCCTGGAGAGACCGCATCACAAATGAAGAGGTTCTCCAACGAATCGAAGGAGGAAGGCACCTGCTCAGGATCCTGTCCGAAAGGCGTGCAAGATGGATCGGTCATATAATACGACAAGAGGGCCTCTTGCATGCCATAATGGAGGGTATGACCGAGGGGACAAACTCTAGGGGACGCCCACGCCGAGAGTACCTGGAGGACCTGTTGGTGGACGTGCGCTGCTCAACATATACAGATTTAAAAAGAGCCGCACAGGACAGCGGGGAATGGAGGAGAAGAGTTCAAATTGCTGCAAACCAGTCTTAGGACTGCAACCACGGAAGGAAGTGCAGCAGTGTGGTGTAGCTCAATTGGAATACTAAGCGGTAAAAAATGCCTGTGTCATTGGAGGCGAGTAGCGCAGCACGGGGTTCGAACCTATGACCTACCGCACGAAAGTCCAGTACGTTACCGCGCGGCCATGCACCTCATAATACGACTCAATTCGCATCTAGCAGAAAGATAGTTTTATTTTGTATTTTTATCAGATCTCTCGTACAGTTTTTTTATGAATCGATCATAATAATGCTAGGCTATCGAAAGTTGTTTCGAAACAGCACAAGACACAACGAATGGGGATGACTTTAACCTTTTCTGAGCATTACAGCGTTGAAGGGGATTTTCCTTTTAATAAAATCGTCACAGGTGATAATACTTGGGTTTCATACGTAAACGTAAAAAAAATCAATATATTGAAGTGGGTCTATATTCACTCATCAACAAAGCAAAACAAATCCGCAATCTTTTTCCCGCCGGGAAAATCAAGGCAATTATCTTTTGGGACAGAAGAGGAATTTTGTTGGTGGATTTCATGAAACTTGTCACCACAATCCATTCAATGTGTATTGTGAAGCATTAAAAAGGGGGCTTCAAAACAAATGTCGAGTTATGTTGAGTTCTAGTGTCGTTCTCCTTGATGCTGCCCATCCACATACTGCAAAGCGTATTTGAATGTTGCTGCGAAAATTCAAGTGGGAAGTATATGATCGCTCATATTATTGTCCGGATTTGGCACCATTTAATTACCATATCTTCGTAATATTAACTTTGAAAACGATGTTGCGGGTTAATACGGTGGTGTTTAGGTGTTGCAGTCCAGTATGGAGGGGGGCTCAAATCACAGGTGACAGCATTTTAGGACGATGAAATTCAAAAGCTTATTAAACGTAGTGGCGAAATAACGACTGCCTCATTTAGAGTGAAGACTGGGGAAAAAATATGAAAAAGTTGTAGTTTTAATTTGTACAAAATAAAATTTTGTAACTCAACCGTTATTTTGTTAATAAATACGCGTCAATTACTATATGGATAGGTCTTGTATAAACATGCCGGCATTCAAACCTAATTCTTCTTCATATCTTCGCGAAAAGTTCTGCTTTTTTTTAGAACACGGGCTTTCTTTTCCGTCAGGCGATGAAATACTTTTTTACATACATTCATTTACAGTTCACGCGGCGCAACTGTGAAATAAATTTCCAATATTTATTAAATATGCACTATTTGTATTCACTTTCAAAGAAAATGAAGCTAATTAAAAAGTTATGCTTCATAATTATTCATAGAGATATACCATATATTAATTTTACATAACAATAAAAACACATGATAAATCAAAGAAGAATATTTAATATAAACCGAAGAAACATTTTAAGACCATTATTCGGGGTACTGGCCTAGTTTTCAAAGATGTAAAATTCTTCATCAAAGGTTTTGGCTTTCAGTTTGTATAACTTCATATCAGAATATTCAATAATAAAGTACTTTCTTATTCCACATTAAATCCTACTACAAGTGATTCTGCATTGTCTCCCGAGGCTTTATTTAGGTTGAATAATCCCGAATTGTTACGAGAACAGTGCTTAGGTCAAACATGTGTCATAACATATTACCATGGATCACCCACATTGAAAGAGTGTATTCGCTTTATTTAGGTTGAATAATCCCGAATTGTTACGAGAACAGTGCTTAGGTCAAACATGTGTCATAACATATTACCATGGATCACCCACATTGAAAGAGTGTATTCGCTTTATTTAGGTTGAATAATCCCGAATCGTCAAACATGTGTCATAACATATTACCATGGATCACCCACATTGAAAGAGTGTATTCGCTTTATTTAGGTTGAATAATCCCGAATCGTCAAACATGTGTCATAACATATTACCATGGATCACCCACATTGAAAGAGTGTATTCACTTTATTTAGGTTGAATAATCCCGAATTGTTACGAGAACAGTGATTAGGTCAAACATGTGTCATAACAAATTACCATGGATCACCCAAATTGAAAGAGTGTATTCGCTTTATTTAGGTTGAATAATCCCGAATTGTTACGAGAACAGTGCTTAGGTCAAACATGTGTCATAACATATTACCAAGGATCACCCACATTGAAAGAGTGTATTTGATTTTGACGCAAAGATGTAATTTAAAAGAAAATTATAAGTAAAACCTTTCGCATTCTTAGTTTTTTTTCTTCTTATAGTTTTGAGTATTCCTTAGGTTCCTTATTAATTATTGTATATTTTTTTGGTGTTATCTAATATTTGTGTGTTAGTAACGTGACATCATTCTGACTACGCATTATTTTCATAAAAAAACTGGGATAATTCCACCTAAAGAGAGCCTCGAGATGAGAAGTGGAAACTCGTGTAACGGAATTAAATGTAATTAGTGGAAGAAAAAAATAATTCATTGTTAAATATTCAAATCTGTAAAATTATTTCTATTTTATGATTTCTAAAGATTAACATTTTGTTATTTTCAGAGCTAACTTTGGCTTGAAAATAAATTTAAGAGGTTAAGAGAATCAAGCGAAAAGAAAGCTTTTATTTTGAAAAGCTACTCTCACCGAAAAACATACGATTCATAAAAGCAAACTCCGGCAGCTTCAGATGAGATAAGATATGAAGACGACACGACACGATACGAGAAAGCACATCAATTTGAAGGCCAACTACTCGTATATGGGAACGTTTAACCCGGTTCGAAATTGCGTCGGAAACTGCTGAAAAGTGTCTGTTGTGATACATTCAAACTGCTGCCCGTCCAAATAGAGTGGATATTAGGTACAGAGTAGGATATGAGTATGATATGTTCACACATGCCTCGGCGCACGGTACATTATGTTAGAGGAGTAACGGCAGTTGGCTTCACGCAGCATCATGGCATTACGCGGCACTTAACGGGTAAACTATGTCAATGGTTCTATAACCGTGTCTCGAGAACGTGTGTTTCTCGCAAAACCAAAATTATTTGATTCAATTACTTATATAATTGATACATTGGCATTTGATGGTAGCGCTGTTACGAGACATCTTTATAATTCATCGGTGTGCAGTAGATTAGAGTGTGACTCAATTATATATATAATCAGAGACAAATTCAGAATCTGATATATCCCATAAGAGATTTTCGTCACACCTTTATAGCGCAGAGTATGGAGAGCAGCAGCATCTCACGTAACATGTATTTGAATGTGTGTGTTCGGTGATTACACTTTGAATGTAAGAAGAGATGTACGTACCTGTTTCTGTTTCTACATAAGTGTAAATAACATAAATTGCTAACAGGTAAAATACCAAAGTCTTTGATGCTTCACAAACTTTTGTTTAATGTATCGGATAATTATTTAGCACTCGTGAATTAAAATTGTTACGGTGCCGTACTCATAAACTGATCTGTGAAGAGCATCACCACTCGTATACGGAATGAAATTGTTGAACGGTATTTCTAACTTTAGGAGCTAGTCCTTAAGGAGGAAGAGATGATGAGGGTGATTTGTTGATAAATAAATAAAACACGTTAGATCGCAATGCGGAAAGAGAGTCTCTCCAATTTTATTAGTAACGTAGGTATTTATATCTTTTTAGAATGTGCGCGAGAATGCACTCGCGATATGCCTACGTCTCGTTTCTGTGAATGCAAAACGATTAATTGTTTTATGTAGGTATCATTCAAATACGGAACTAGCGAGACAAGCGTGGTGCGTTCTCTCTCTAGTATGGAATGCGGTCCGCTCGGCTATGGGTTGAATGGCCGGCGGGTGAACTTCGGACTTGCCTATTTAGATTGTCGAGGAGTGCGAAGGTCATCTCATCGGTCATTGACCGTATGTATGAATGCCCACAGTTGTTAAGACTAAACCCTATTTACTTAAATTTAGAGACAGCGTTACCTCCATTCAACAAAGACAACAATACTTTTACAATTTTAATAATGGTTTTCTCACAATAATTACACTAACCCCGGTCTCAGCGGCTCATGAAGAAAATTAAGAACAAGGACCCTTTGGTCTCAGATCGCGTTGGGCTATAATAAATGAGATATGCTAGGCCTCCAAGGCATCAAGCCGTGGACGAGGTGAATAACAGAAAAAGACATACATTGGTGATAATACTTCGTTTAATTTAATTCAATATTGTTAAAAAAAACTCCGCATTAAAGCCGAGAAAAAAAACATACTACAAAAAACCAGAGTAGGCAGACTAACAATTGGGCCTGCATGAGAGATTGATTCCTGTTCGATATTCATTACACACAAGGAAGGATATGAGGCGATGAGAGCCAGCAATGGCCGGATACAATATAAAGAATTCACTCACCCCCGATTAACCTGAATATCCAAAAAGAATAAGGCCGTAATGTCTATACTCCCAGAAGTGGTGGACGCAAGCCAGATGATAGCAAAACCAGCCCAAGCCGGTACGACTCCTTGGATCAGGATGATGCAATGATTCCCTCGGGGAAATTTCCCGCCCTCCGATACGAACTTCTTTCTAGCTGCAAGCACGGCAAGCGGAGTAACAGCGGCGCAGTTATTTGAGCAATCACGTATCGTAGTCGCTCGAGGTCCTCAGCAGACTCTCCGTTATCACAGCGATAATAATCCAAGATTATTGTTCCTCGTGCGGTATTACCAAGCCGGTAATCCGCGCCACGGCTCTAAACCGTTGTGGTTTGGAGAAACTTTCACAAAAACACTGATTATTAATTCGTATGTTCCCAGAAAGAGATGATAATTCGGAACTGAAGGTAATTAACCGAGGAACGTGAACGAAAAAATTAATTATTAATTCGTAATCTCCCAAACAAACGGAGCCGGTTGCAACCGCACGTCTATCACTCAAGCTAGTCGGGTGGGGAATGATTTCGACGGGCCGTGCACCGGGAATTAAAAAACAATGGACACTATGCGCGTTACTAGGCAGCCCCTTTGATTGGGTCAACCCTTGCTTGGCCAAGATTTCGACCAATCAGATCATTGCATCCACTCTTTCTTCAAGAAATGATGCAATCTCCACATGGCTGGCGTCTCAAGTTTTTAGACTGGCGCGTTCTTGAATCTAGAACATTCTAAGCCGAAGGAATAATTGCGTCATGCTTTGTCCTGATTCTACGTGCGTCATGCAATGTTTTGAACTCAATTGCATCACCCTTACTACGCGACAACACGGAATACGCGCTTAAATTCTATTAGTGAAAATACTTATTTCGCGCACTACATTTCTTATCCGTTTGAAAATTCTTTACACCTTATTTCTCGTCTTTCATGAGAGAATTAATATACTCCTAACACAGTATTTTGAGTGGGCGACCGCCACACTAATATAGACATATTTCACGTGTAATTGAGTCATACGTAAAATAAAACAATTTATCGCTTTATTTAAAATATCTCTTCAAACCAACTAGATAAAAGGAAATAAAGTAACGCGGTCCCAAAAATTATATATTTGTTTAAATTTGTACAAAATAAAAAAAATAAACAAGAAGAAAATCGAAATATAATCAATCAATGGAAAAGAGACATCAAAAATTAAAAATATAACAACACTGAATTGAAAGGAAGATTTTTTGATACATGCTAATGACGGAGCTGATCTTACATTATTTGGTGTCTAGTTCCAGAGTTTTTGATACATGCTAATGACGGAGCTGATCTTACATTATTTGGTGTCTAGTTCCAGAGTTTCCCTGAATGGAAAGTAACGTTTTGATATTTACGCATAACATGGAAACACTTTTGTCACTCAACGTTTTCTTGCGTTTAATAGAAATCATTGTTACATAACATAATAGGTTTTTTTTATGAATTCAAATGAAGGCTTAAGAAATTGAGGTGCATAGTCTGAGTCTGAGATCACGCTTTGGATTTAGATTGAAAAAGTCTGGATTCATAAAAAAATGTTTAACCCCGCGCTGTGCTTTTTCAGTTAATAAAAGTTATATTAAAAAGGTTCTTTTCACGAAAATGTATGTTATTAAACTGTTTAAGGTGATTCGTAGAATGAAAACTTTCAGATTTACTTAACCAAAGCACGTTTATGAGGTGCGCCATCATACATCGAGCCCGCGGGATGTGTACAATTTAAACAAAACTTATCCAATTTGCGAGGAATAGCGTCGCTACATTTGACTCGTTGCGATATCGAGCTTTGGTCGTGTTCTGCATTTAAAACAAATAAAAAAATATCGCGCCACTGACGAGGGTGAAATTTACGCTAAGTACAGACATTTCTGCAAATTGCCGACGAGATTTAAATGAAAAAATCATACTCGGCTGCCAAAACGGCAAATCACCTCCCAAATAACAACACAGTTTACACTTCCCACTTCAGTGAAAAATATGTGTAGAGGACGGACCGGACCGGACCGCAAGCTTCAACAGAAACCTCTAGCTCGCACCCCCTTAGCCGAGTCCTCTACCCTTCCTTCCTTCCCGGCGAGGGATGACGGCACGGGATTTATTCATTTATTACGCCAAACTTTATAGCGGCAGATTTATAGTCGTGCCTCATATACTATATAGCGATATAAATTAAACAACATAAGGTTCTCATTTTTCTAACTATCGTAAATTTTTTTTAGATATTTTTTTGTTTTGCAGGCTTCACGAAAATTATCAGTTTTTATCTACATATAACAGCATATAATTCATGGGTCTAAAAGTTTTTTATTTATTTTGTTAATCAAATACAGATAAGTATTTTGATAAATGAACTCGGGGTGAAAATAAACTTTAATTTTTGAATAAACTTTTTTATCTTGCCTTTATATCTGTCCCCATCTTTCTCATTTCTGGGCCGTACTGATTGCAGTTTTAAATAGGATACTGTTAAATCTTTTATTTGATCCATCCATTTTAAAGAACAACTTTCTCTTCCTCGCTTTCTTTCAATTGTTCTCGTGATCAACAGCTACTTTCGTTATTCTTTCTGGCAACATGCCCGAGGTGTACAATGATTCTAATACTGCAAGTTGTCGAATGTCTTTGAATTATCTCAATTTTTTATTGATTCAGACGTTGATGTGCCTCTGTGGTGATAATTAAGAAATAATAAATTAATTATTTTGTTTTCCTTTTTTTTAAACAGAGTTACAAAGAACTTTCTGTCGTGAATTTTATAAACGACTGTGTTGAAGTAGGTAACTAAACGTCTAAGCGTCACTTAATCAAATAAAATCTTTAAAATTAAAATCATTAATGTTTAACTGTATTATTGCTGTTATAGTATTTAGACATAATCATATGAAGTAACTCGAAAATTTACGAAATAAACTTATTTTAAGGGACATAAGATGATAAAAGATGGCATGGATTTGCCATGTAAGTGGATCTCAGTTGACACGGTCAACAAATATTATTATTATCACCCAATAATACGCGAGAATGCCACTTGATAGACCAAGCCAGAGGATTTTAGACAGCATGCAGGTAGTGGGTGCAGACAGGGCGTGACCAATCGGGTTGGGGAAAAATCGTCCGAGAGGTTAAAGCTCTACCTACACGAGTTATATTGTACTCTGAGGTACGAGTAGATAAGAGGTCTGGAGCCGAAGTTGTACTGAACTAGTATAAAAATCGTCCGAGAGGTTAAAGCTCTACACGAGTTGTATTGTACTCTGAGGTAGATAAGAGGTCTGGAACCGAAGTTGTTGTGAACTAATATAAAAAACCCTACGCAGTTTTTAACAGCAGCTGCCAAAGACTATCGAAAATTAGTCCTGTAATTACATAAAAATTATGCTTTTTCAGGATACCTGAAATATTCAGTGATACTTTAACACTTATACTTCGACGGTGTAAAAATGTTTTTTCAGAATATCTCTAGTTGTATGAAATAAATCTAAACAGAGTAAAATAATAAATCGATAACATTAACCTACTCGTATTATGCATTGTCACAAGACTCTTGTTGTCGGTTGTCCTATGGCGTGGAATATTTTGCCTCTAAGTGTTAAGGAAATATGGGTGGCGTGTGTAACTTTAGGAAGCACTCGAATACAACCCTTTTTAGAAGTTCTTATCAAAATTGATGATTTAATATGAACACTAAACATACGAGTACACTATACTCGTACTCTACTTTAAGCCAAATGTATTATTACTCAATATTGAAAGTACCAGAAGAGGTTCTTTGTAGTTCTTCTTAATTTAGTAAGTTTTCTGTGATTTTCCAAATATGTTTATTTAAACACATACAGATGAGAAAAATGAACCAAACTAATTGCCGCAGCCACCACCTTTCTATCCTTATTAATTCAATTCAATAATAATTAATTATTATTATTGAATATCGCATTCTCATATTGTGTATGGTGAACAAAGTACACGCAAAAAATAAATGTGATTTAGACATGCTGCAAAGCAGACAAGGAAAACATGTTGCCTCGTATAATCCGACAAGTGACGCTCGGTTAAGGCTTTAATCCGACTTTGGAAGCCTTCTGAGCGCCCAGCTCCCAGCTCCTGACTCCCCCTCTCCGTTACAAGTTCCGGCTCTTTCTCTCGTGTCTTTTAGTTCCCGTTAAACCAGCCTCATCTCCTCTCCTGAACATGCTCCATACCATAATCCAATCACTTGCCAAACTTTCGGAATAAAAGATTGTGTTCAGTTGGAAATTGACAAAAAATAACCAATTGACACTTTCTTAAAAAAAAAGCAAAACAAATAGTTAAAAGCAAAATGACTTTTCATTAAAATTATCGATTTAGAGCTACAAATATAAATGAAAATACCATTTTCCTATCGTGGTAGGTAGAAATAGCAGAGTCTAAATTTTACCATAACGACCTGTAATGTTCCGCATCCATCCCATTAATTTATTTTCTCATTCAGTTCCTTTCTCAATAATTGTTGAGTTTGTTTTTTTTTTCATTTTTTATTATTCAGTAGCTTCCATTCATTACTTTTCCTTCTTTTTATTAAATATCTTAGTCGAATAGTGCTTTTTTCTCCATGCGTATTGTAGATCTTCTAAATCTTCTCAGTATACTGTTTGAAACCTTTTCAGTTCATCTTCTTTTAGTCAAAATTAATCAAATCTAGCTGCATTACATATATCGACGCGCCATTTATTCTTCTCAGCATGCGCATTTTTACAACATTTAAAAAAATAATAATCAAACAATTAATAAATATTTAATGCCAAAGTATCTTGTAGAGCTCAAGTATATAACAATGCAACAAAAACACTACATTGTTGATGTAGACTAGTGTTCACTATCCAGTAGAGAAAAGTACAGTACAAATGCAATACTTCATCAATTTCGCTATCAGCCTACTTGTACGTGTATTAATTTCGCTATTGTAGCTTAACAGACTATGGTCAAATATATCTAGCAATCTTAGCTTATTTATTTCCCTAAAGATACAATATATTTATATGAGAATTTTGTAAGTTATGAGAGGTACTTTGTTTTCAACTGAAGCAACTCTAATGTTGAAAAAGCTAAGCCATTCAGGACAATTGTTTGAGAGCTGATGATTTGATTTAAAAACGTAAATCATTCAATATTCTTTTGCTCAGAGTTAATTAATTCAATATTCGTTCGAGACAGTTGGAAGTTGCTGATAATAAACAATTAATTTAATATATTTGCCTACATATTAAAGCACTGAGCTTGATTTCACATTTTCCAAGCATTTACATTTTGTGTTCATATTCTTCCATAAATTATTTATAGTTAAGGCATTAGCCCTACAAAGGTTTAAAAACATTGCCATTGGTTCAATAAAACACCGTTTCCTTCTACTTAAAATAATGGTATTACTATCGGTTTCAAAGTGTTCATCTCAGCATCAAAGGAGCACGCACAATACTTGTCAGGGCTATAGCATTACCTTAAGAGGAAACCGCTGTTTGTTTCGACAAATTACAATACCCTTACACACAATTAAATGCCAATCCCAAACAACTACATTTGTTTATCTGCTTTCGTTTCTACATCTATATTTATCATAACTGAAACCTATTAAGTTTGTCATTAAAGTACTGTTACGTAGCAAAATTTCGTTAAATCTTAACATAACTTGGTTCCAGTAAAATAATTAATTTTATTAAATAACAAAAAAAATCTAATTTAAAAGTTTATTGGAACAACCCCAAAATAATTAATTTTAGAATATTCGTAATGTCTGCGAAGAAAGAAAAACGTTATAAATATTTTCAAATCCCAGCCCGATGGACGAGATAAGCTAATACACCATCCTAACTTAGGTCGTCTTTTCAAGTGACTTTTGGCACCAAATCAAGACCCTCAAAAACTTCATAATGGAGAACAGCGACTTACATTCGTCTCATACCATCAAAGTCTGGATGGCGACGCAAAAAAATGTATAACGAAACTGTATCCAATTTAACACATGAACAGGCTTTAATTAAATATTATAAAGAGGATACCCTGACCTTGTTGTCCCTCCGGCGAAGTACTTTCCTCCTACTTATAGAGAAGCCAATAAAGGCCGGCTTATCCTCGGGCTATTTGCTGTTTCATGGAATGTGACTAATTTGCCTTGTTGAACTGAGATGATAATAGAAAGCTGTGACGTGTAGATTGCCATTCAGTAATTCAAAAAGGCCACAGGCGTTTTCAATATGTTTTGATAAGCGTAAGGAAGGAGTAAGTATATAACAAAATATATTTTTTAACGAGTGATATTCGATGAAACAACTATCATTTGATTTTCACAAAATAAATCATGATTTTTTTAAACACTTGTTGCTTTGATACACGTTGACTATAAAACAGATATCATTTTTAATTGAATTCATTCAAAAATTTACAAATGTACTCGGAAGAATGGCGATCGAGGAAGGGTGGACCGAGGGAAGAGTGGAAGAGATTGTAACTTAGGAAAAGTTAAGAAGTATTGGACACAACACAACAGAGCAAGTATAACCTGATATTTGGGTGAAACGGGGTGAAAACTGAATGTAGGGATAGAAATTCTCGAGCCTACCTATTAGCCTACCTCGTTATAGATATGTTATTGTGTGATATCATGTTTTTTTGTTATAAACATATATATTTATACCATTTGCGTAAAATATCTCACATTTTTACCAATATCTAATTCACTTGATATCATTTAATGCTCTGTATCAAAAGCTACTATTATTATCATTAAAGCCAATTTCTATTTGAAGGTTTACTTACAACTTGAGAACGCCTGAACTGATATTGAATAGTTTTCTTACGACAAAAAATGATTTTTAAATTCTTACCAATAATGATTCCCATTAGCTTTTGTACAAACACCCTTTCAGCGAAATGTTTGCTAACATAGAGTTCACTTATTTGAAGCCTTAATAGATATCGTGGTTCTATATAGATAATCATTTTTTTTAACTACCATATATCTAAGTCTCGTGATAAATTTGTAGTCATGAATGTAAACATCGTTTTCCTAAATAAAAGGGAGAAAATAGGGGAAATCAAAATTATTGGAAGTGTAATATAAAAGTTTGTACCTACAAGTAATAATATATACTGTGATTGATATCGCTATAAGTTGTTATATTGCATATATCATATTTTTATACAATATTAAGTTTTTTTTTTGTAAAATTGTGACAAGTTTTACATAGAACCATTCTACGAGTATAAACTGGATGGAATAATAATATTATTAATATAGTATGTTTAAAATATTAATTTAAGATGTAAACATCAACAAGTTGATTACAAACTTTGCATTTTTGTAATAGGATTTGTCAATTGTATCTTACGAATATAAACGACGTCCGTCACCGAGTTGGTAAGATGTATGTCTTCCAGCATAGAAGTTGCGGGTTCGATTCCCATGGAACCCAGCTTTTAAAAAAAAGGTTATCACGTAAGGCCTCATAAATATCTTTCTACATGTAATGTACATAAAAAAATGGATGATTGGCTCGGGCGCTTTTATAGCTGCTGCAAGTAATTTGTTCAGTTATTACATAGTATTGTGTGTTTGAGTCTCAAGCTAGAGCGCCCTTGAGGAATGTTCACGCTCTAAACGCCCTATATAAAAATTTGTGTCTAAGAATTTGTGTCCCTTTAAATGAATATGTGTCTAAGAGATGTTTTTTCGGAGACAAGTAAAACCTTATACTCAACTGGTATACTCGTATATTTCTTCTGTAACATTTTTTAATCTGTCAATATATTAGAACCAAGTCTCAAGTTAAAGCCCCCTTGATGAGAAATAACTCTCGTAATAGCGTTATTTAAGTTGTCCATTTATTAATATTATTATGGAGCTGTAAAAACACCAATACAGTGGTAGAAGAAAAATTAATGAATTATTTTCTACATAAAAAAGTCCACAAAAGCATGCTATTCTTTTCAGAGAAAGCTCTCTCTAGGAACTAATGAGTTGTTAGATCAGTCGGAAAGTTTTATGATGGAAAAATAACTCAAACTTTGCATTTTTATGTTATCATGTTCACATTGCATTCAAGTCATGTGAAAGTAATGATATTTATGTTGAAAATACACAACCTAAATAAATTTCACCTCATAGGGATAGTTTACTAACTTACTCGTATGTAACAATATTTTCAAGTTATTTTGATAATATGAAAAGGATGTCTAAAAAAGCGTCCAAATTCAATAGCGAGTAAATAATAGTACACAATGGGATATTCTTACCAACAAAGAACTTATTGACACGAAATGACAGAGGGCGGAACGGTTGGGTTGGCGGGATAAAAAAATTCAAGGGTAGTTATGGCACTTGTTGGAGAGGTTTCGGGACTTTTGACCATCACAAGTGGCTAAGTTAGTTAACAACCGTGACATACTCGAACTCCTTATCTTCTTACACGTACAAAATATTATTTATCACAATCGTGACCTGATCACTCTTTAGTTTAGATGTTGACTTGAATCCTATTTGACATTTTTTAACACTTAATGATTTAAATAAGCAATGATACTTGAACTTTGCAGAATAAGGAAAAAGTAAGATTAATTTTCTAAAACTGCGTGTGCAAAGGTGAATGTGTAGTGTCGATATATGAAAAAACACAAAATGAAGACATCAGAATGCAGGTATGGATAAAATGCATGTTTTAATTAAGACTATGAAAGGATATTTAAGATGGTTTGAAAATATACAAAAAATGAATGACTTAGCAGGTACATAAGTCAGAAGTTAGGTATGAGTGGAATAGATAGGAAAATGAGGCTGTATCAAATGTACCAGATTTTGAAAGAAGATAAAGTAAGAAATACGAATAATAGAAGATTGAGCAAGACATGTAGAATGTGGTGGCGAAAGTTGCTCGCTTGTATAGAAAAGTTTGGAGATTTGTTCTTTCTGCTTACGCCGCAGGAGACACGGCGTGATGATTTGCTACACCTTATACTAACTTTTGAGTGTATTATCCCTAACAAATGGCTGTGATTTAATTTGATTTCTTGTAATAATAATGATTTGTCATAATTTGATTTCTTGTAATAATAATGGTTTGTCGTAATAATGGTTTGTCGTAATTTTTAATTAAAATATTTAAAATTTTACTACAGAATAAAATATCAAATAATAATACGAGTATTTAAATCAAATTTACTTAAATTTTATATTTAATAATTTTTTTTTAATGTTTTTACATGAAGTGACAATGTATGACCGATTTCGGAACGAAGCGATCAAGAAATAGTAAGGTGGGAATAATGTAATAAGCAGAATGTAAAATAGTATTTTAAGGTGGTTAGAACATGTAGAACGAATGAGTCATGGAAACCTCATAAACCAAATGCTCATGGTTAATGGAAATGTGAGTGAGAAAAACTAAAGAATGTGTAGTTGGATCAAGTAAATGAAATATTGAAAGGAAGAAAAACTGAAGGAGTTGTATGAAAAGATGTATTCAAGAAGAAAAGGTGATAGATGAATGTTGTTATATAAATGTTTGGCGATCTATCTTCTCGGCCTACTCTGATAGGATAATAACTTGAAAGTATTTAATTGTATATATTTTATTTGTTTTAGTTGTAAACTAGACCTAATAGTTTGTCGTACCCCCTGAGTTATTCCGAACTTAATACGAGTACATAGTTCTCATTAATAACATTATTTAGGGGTTGAATACGGAAGTACGCGTGTCAAGTATCAATTGGAATGATATTTTGAAGGCCGTTGTCCGCTGTCTGTGAGCATTACAAATAGTCCATTGCTTGTATTAAACATTACGACGAGATATAAAAATAGGTTATTTGGAAAATAATGTCATTTTACTTGTATTTGTGACCTTTGATGGTCAATTGTGACGTGCCTGTCACTGTGTCACCACATGTTTTATTGATGCTTGATTAATCAACATGTAAACTATCCATTTCGATATAAAAAAATAAAAATAAAAATTACTCATTAACGATGACAGAATTTATGCTGAATGATAAACTCATACTAAATTATATGTGATTTGAGTTTCTTATAAAATACCTTCAAAATAGCAACAAAAAACTTTTGCGATGTACGAGTATGTATGTGAGGACGAGTTTAATGTATGTGGTATAAGTGGCAAAAGTGGTGAATATATTTCAATATTAAAAATAGTCCTGGTTGTGAAAGTCCCGCAAACATTAATGACAAGAGCTTAACCGTAGAAATGAAAGATCACCGGTTCCCAGAAAAGTTAGGATATTCCGGATTTAAAATACATCATCATAAGAAAAAATCCGGAAGGCTGAGAGGTAGGGTATATGAATTTCACACGAACTGATCGACGATAACAAATCAGCGCGAGTACGCGTTAATAGAGCGCTCCTGAGTCTTGATGAAAAACTACATTTTTTACCAACTAGTAACCGAAGGCAAAGATTGGGTGCTTTATGACAATCATCGACATAAAAAAAAACGATGGTTGCCAAAAAATTAGGTAGTCAAACCCAGACTGACAGCGAAAAATGCTATTTTGTCAATCTTGAATTGCAACGTTTTTATGAAAGGTGTCTAAATGTTTAACAGAAATCATATCTAGCGAGTGAAATTATTTTATAGATTGAATAAGTATTAATATAAAAATAGTCATCAGACTTTTTTATAAAAAAACACCATTTTCCGAATAACCTAATTATACACGCACGGTTTTTTTGCTCCTGTAGTTTTTCAAGAGATAGTAAAGTGGTATTTTTTTATTGATATTTTGTATTTCAAAAGGTTTTTCTTTATAATGTTCGAGGTTGTTTGGTTTAGTTTGCGAGAACTCATGTTTTTAGCCAAAAAAAAGTAACAGAGGCATTGTATTGTCAGTGCGTATATTTTTATTAAAGGTTCAACTAAGATATGTATTTATTATATGTACGAGTATTGCCAATAAACTGTAAAGTATCTACTTTTAACAGTAACATTTATTTTCAAGAACTGTTGAATCAAATGTTTTTACATGACTGGTTCAATTATTTTATTTCAATGTTATCTCAATTGACATTTCAATGATTCTTGTAAGTCAGCCATTTTTCGCATTCATACAAAATACAAAATCATTCTCACTTTATTCACTTATAACACTATGGCTCAACTATGTTACAACTGTTACACTGTTACAACTTTTTATGAATGCACGCTCAAAATAATGTGACCCGCAAACCATTATTTTTTTGTTTACTTAATGTATGTAGATATCGAAAAAAAGACAAATTCTGTATGAGCAAATATATCAATGCATTAAAAAAAATTAACGGTGAGATTCCATTTAAACTTAATTGTATTAATGTAAATAATTTTTTAAAATTTACCGATATTTTACAGTACACGTCGTTCCTGTGTGACGGGACTAAGAAATCTTACATTGAATTCATATATCTAAATGTCTGACTTGAACTTTATGTTTTATAAGCAAAAAAATGTTTTAGAGGCCTTTAGTGAAAACTAAACCGTATACCTTTTTTTAAAATAAATGGGTTATTAACGAGAATCGATCCCGTAATCCTCGGATTGTGAGAGAAGCGTCTTACCAAGAAACTATAGAAGTAATTAGTAATATTGGCATTTTCATTCAATTGTATGACATACTCGTATTTTCACCCAATAGTTTATCCCTCCAGATAAACTCCATACGGAAATATTTTTGAACTTAATACCTGATACACTTTTTAAGTTCCATTCAACGCCTATAAAATTTAAGATGCAGTATTTTTGAACAAGTATTTTTTTAAAACCATGTTTAGTCACTGACGCGTTTTATATCTTCTACAACTTCTTAAGTGCTGGAATACTTTATTTTCATTAAAATCAGAATTTTTCCAGATTTTTTTATTTCAATGTGTATAACTAGCTACTCGTATGTGTATAACTATCTACTCGTGTGCGTATAACTATCTACTAGTGTGCGTATAGAATTAATATTTTTATTTTACCAAATTATTTCTTAATGTGTTTTCGTCGTCGGTTAACATTTTTGTAAAAATGTTTTTATTCATATTAAAACTATTTTTTATCTGTAAAGATGAACGAAAAATACATGTTGACATTTATAGACATACCTATTGAAATATGTTGAAGAAGAATTTTTTTTTTATTATTTACCATTAGATTAGGCAAATCCCCACGATAAGGCAAATGTGCATACATTTAGAAAAATAGATTTGGTAAGAAAAACTGTAGAAAATTTGTTTCGAGATCAGAAGTCTGGCGTTCTGTCCTCTCTGCCACCTGGACAGAGAAATGGCATGATAGTATTATATTTTTAAGCCTTCACAAATAATACATAAAAAATGTAAAATCTATAGTTTGGGTATTAAAGGGTTAACAAGTAGCTATCAAGTGACGCCCCCCTTCCCCAACCCCTCGACAGGCGCAAACTCCAAGTCAGCCCGTAAAAGTATATCGAATGCGGATTTTTTTCTACAATTTTCTCTCAACATCTGTTACAGCGTCACTCTATCATCACATTCCATCCGGAAGTTACGGATTATTTTTCAAACTTACAATTTTACCGGAGCGTATATACTCGTACAAAGAAATCCGAAACGAGAATACGTACACGTGTATTTATTTCAAAGTCAATTAATTTGACAGTATAATATTTTTCCATGAAATGATTACTCTTCTTGAAAATAATGTTGACAAGATGATAAGATATTTTTCAATCATATCTCATGTAACAACAAAAGCGAAAATCTCAAATTTCTCGTAAATTATTATTTTTTTATTCATTTGACGAAGTATTTTTTTTCAAGCGTATTAAACCGAATGCCTTCGTAGTCAACATATAAGACGTTGTCTTCTAATTAACTGGTTAAGGGTTCTGTTACCACTACTACTAAACTATTAAAGAGGATTTAATAGTGAGGTTTTCCCTACAGCCTCTTTTATATATTTCTGCTTAGTTTTAAATAAGCACGTAGTAATAAAACCTGCCATGTATTACGGTATACAACTTAAATTAAATAGTTATACATTTTTTATTGAAATACGTAAATTAAGCTTTTTTAATTAATAAAATTGAGAAATAACGCACTAAATATTTCCTTAAAATCAATTTGATTTTATGATTTTTCAAATAAGTTATCTGTTAACGTTCACAATAGTATTTTAGTGCCATCTTTGATGCATGGAAGTGAAACGTGGACATGTAAAACTACTAAAAGGAGCCGAATAAATGTTATGAAAATGTGTAAATTGAGTGAATACATAAATTAAGCAATGTATTAGTTAATATTATAGAATACGCAATAATTTGATTAGGGATGAATGTGACATTAAGGCTAATGTGTTGAGTTAGTTGGAGAAGCTGAGATGGTTTGGGCATGGTGAACAAATGAATGAAGATATAGTGACAAATATACGAGTTTATGGCAACACTCAGTGGAAAGCGTGTGAGAATACAAAAAAATATGGTTAGTTCAATCGAATGATATTTTGAAAGAAGGAAACGTAGAAAGTTAGATAAATCGTAGAAGTTGTATGAGAAGGTGTATATATGTGATGGAGGATGTAAAGTAAAGTCTGATGTCTTATCTTCTCTGCTTATTACGATAGGGAAATGGCATTATGGTTTATGTGTTATGTACTATAGTGACAGAACATATTGCGATGTTGTAGGTGCTGAACTCCAACCTGTATGGCTACGACCAGGCCTTGCGCATTTGGGTCATGTTGGCACATGCACCCAGTTCCAGATTTCTGCCCTCCACCAACTTCGTTACGCCAAGTAACAGAGTAATACAATAACAGGTTAAACGGGAGAAATGTATGCAAAATAAACATTATACCATTATTATACAATATAATATCCATAACTGTCCCGTTGTTAATGGCAAGTGCGGAATTAAAATACGAGTACTTAAAAACGTGGGGAAAACTTGACGATACATAAATGCAATGCAGCCTAGGTATGAACTGGAAGATTTTCGGAAGCCGTTTTTATGTGTGGCGGATGAAATACGAGTTGGGTATTTTTACGACTTTTTAAAAGAATTCCTGTAGATTTTCATTCAGTGCCTCTTGAACACCGTTCTAGTTGGTTGTAATTGATTGTCAGATGGTAATAAAATTCAATAGATATATAATATTCCTCGTACCTTTTCCTTCCACACCTATTCTTCTATGATTCACACAGGCATTCATATATAATGGACCAAGATATATCTTTATTTTTAAAGAATAACACTTGATCACGGCGGCGTGTTATTATTGATATTCTAACACACCTCATATTCCCGAAGTTCTCACCCATTTTAACTAAAAAAAAGCTAATAGAGAGGAGGTAGAAATATACAACGTGATTATAAATCGAACCAAAAATAATCATTTTGGTTTAGCGTAGCATTTTACCTTACGGTCATGAATTTTATTTATCACTTGGATAAATTTGAACTGTTATAAAACTTTTGAAAAGACTTCACCGATTGAAATGCTGATACCATCGATCTTGGCTCCAAAAAAATCGAAATTGTGGTGTGCTGGGGTAACAATTCCTGTTCTTGCTTATCGCGAGTTAAGAATCTGTTCCAGGGCCGGAGAAAGTTTCGGGTTTCGCTCCGACCTCCGACCCTCTGCCCCTCACACAGCCCTGATAACATCCGCTCCAGACACGGCGCTAATCTACGCACACCCCAACACACAAAGTCATTGCCGACCGCAAAAAGCAACGCCGATTTCTTCCATCTCCGAAATTCTCGATTCCCATTCCTAAAAGCCAGATTCCTATTCTCAATTCTCCCATTTCCAGACCACCAAGCTCTTTTTCTTACATGATCAGACGAACGATTTAAATATTTTTGATTTTATCATTGAAAATTATAATATGATAAACAAAAACTAGCCCTTTATAATTTATTATTTATTTTATTGCGCATTTGATACAGGCGTAACCCAGTTATATCAAATTATGTGAAAAAAACTGGAACTTTATTCCTTATTTATTCTTCCCTGTGAAGTATCTCAGTCATACCTACAAAAAAATTTAAGGAGTTTATCGGGAATTTATCTACCGAGATGAGGAACATATCGATATCCGAAAATTCATTCAACAAGTTCATTTCGTGTGCGAGTGGTGATGCTCTTAATAGCCTAGTTCATGAACGTGACTCCGAAAATAATCCTTATTCACGTAAATAATTGCACGGTACATTAACAAAATATACTACGAGTATCAACTCCTAGGTACGAGTATACCCCTAGACCAAATCCTAGGTACGAGTATACCCCTAGACCAACTCCTAGGTAAGAGTATACCCCTAGACCAACTTCTAGGTACTAGTATACCTCTAGACGAACTCCTAGGTACGAGTATACCTCTAGACCAACTCCTAGGTACGAGTATACCTCTAGACCTTAAACGAGTATCTTTACCTATTGCACGAGCGTTTAGCAGCAAGTCAACAAAAAATATTAACACGTTTAATTAAAAAGTAGCGGGGAATCCACTTTGAAAGTCTTTTTACATTCACACTTTTGAAACATGTAACATTGAAACTATTATTAAGTTCATACTATTTAAGAGATGTAACGAATACTATTTGAGAGATGTAACAGACACTATTTGAGATATATAACATACACTTTTTGAGAGATGTAAGATGTAACATAACAATAAGAAAGAAAGGATGTGTTTTAGATACGTCTTATCGGACATATTTAATCCTCATTTTTTTTTCATATCTCGTATTTCAACAAAGTTGTCAGACAGTGTCTGGGAGAAAATATTGTCTTCGGCCATGATAAAAGAGCCTTCGAGTTGTAAAAGGTCTTAAACTGGCAAATAGCTCATGATTCGTAATTGCAAGTGTCAGTAACCGCACACTCGTGTACATACTTTTTAAAGGAACTAACGAACTATTTTTCCACACTGGGACTCTTATTTTTTTTAACACTATCGGGAATCGAACTTGGAACCCGTGAATGGAAGCCGAGCGTTTTACTCGTACTAACTAGGGCATAGAGGACAACATTTTATGGGATACTGTTTAATTAAATGAAACTTGAATAAGGTTGTAAATCTGAGGGAAACCACAAAAGCAATCAATTATGAACTAACTTAGATAAATTCGAGAATACGTTGAACATAATACAGTGGAAATTACATCAACAAAAATAAGGTTCTAGCTCGATAACTTTTGGATTAAGTTGATGGATCACAATTGTTTTATCGAGATTTCCAGCTTGTTCTTCTTTTATATATAGTACGAGTGTAATATTATAGTAACAGTACTCATTATTTTTAATAACCTTTCCTTCCCTGTGTTGGGTATCTTCTACACGTTGCTTCTTATAACCATCAATATCTCTATAAATATTATAAATACAAGGTTAAGATTTTAGGTATTCCTCCATAATATATTTACGCATTGATTTAAAAAATAATATTAATATTAATCAGAATTTATCGACTACATCGTAAGTATTTTCTGAATATCGGAAACAAATTCGCATTTAAACGCTGTGAGTGCCTCGATCTTGGATCTTGACGATAGGTGAATAATATGCGGGAAGCGCGACACCATATTTTGCATCTCACTTTTGCATACTTCACTGAATAGCGAGGAGCTCAATTGTCTCAACCTCGCAAGTGTAAGCCACGCCCGGCTTAGCCACCAACCCTGCCGCGCCGCAGTAGCTGTTGGGCTGGCAACGAGACTAGATCTACGCCCGTTCCGTGAGCGTTGCCAGATGGTTTTTTTTAATGTTTTCAGCAAATAAATCTCAATTATTATAATTTTTAACTTCAATTATAATTAATTAAGGGGATTATCTATGAATGTTCTTATTTTTCCGATTTAAAATCGCTAATTTTTGATCGCGTACTCACTACCCAACGCCGGAGCGCGCGTTTCAATTTTAGCACCATAAGGGAAGGGTTAATTATGTTGTGAACGTGGTATATCAACAGTAGGGAGAATAAAAATGCATATTAGTATATTGGTGCCCACCTTCACTTAAAGTGAACCTTGAAGTTGGCAGAAAAAGAATAAATGTTAGAAGAATAAAAAAAAGGGTGGGACATTTTTCTTATGTAAAGGGACATTAAAAGAAGAATAGCGATAGTGAAAAAGGTAAAGGAGTGAAGACATCAGAATTGAATGCATGGATAAAATGGATGTTTTAAGTAAGATGAGGGAAGAAAAATTAAAATGATTTGGAAATATGGACATATTGAATGTCGATAAAATTACTAAACGAGTACACAATTTAAGGTGTGCGGGGGGAATAAGGAGAGACAGGAAAACGAGAATAGATCAAATTGATCAAACTTTATAAGAAGATAAAGTGAGAAGTATGAATTATAAAAATAAACGTGCTCGACGAGATGTATGAAAGTAAAGGTAAATGTTGTATGCTTGGATATAAAAGTTTGGAAGTCTATTCTCGCTGCTTAACCCGCAGAGTATGTATATGTGCATGGTTATATGTGGGGAATCTAGCGGGTTTATTACTATACACATATGTTACCTCTTTTAATCAAACAACTCATCAAGAATACCTCTAGTCGTTTTAATCCGTGATACATTTTACTAAAAAAATGGTTTAAATTCAAACGGAGAAATATTATTTCTTTACAATAAAGGTTAACTAAAGAAAATGAATTCTCTCAAAAATAAAAAAAACGACCTCCGTGGCCTAGTTAGTAAGATGCTTGTTTCTCAACCGGTAGGTCGTAGGTTCGATTCCCGTTGGAACCCAGATTTTTTATATATTCTCCTAAGTGCACACATTGTCATCCTATGTATTCTCCTTAGTGCCCACATTGCCATCCTACATATTATCCTTAGTGCACACATTGTCATCCTATATATTCTCCTTAGTGCACACATTGCCATCCTATATATTATCCTTAGTGCACACATTGTCATCCTATATATTCTCCTTAGTGCACACATTGCCATCCTATATATTCTCCTTAGTGCACACATTGTCATCCTATATATTCTCCTTAGTGCACACATTGTCATCCTATATATTTTCCTTAGTGCACACATTGTCATCCTATATATTCTCCTTAGTGCACACATTGTCATCCTATATATTGTCCTTAGTGCACACATTGTCATCCTATATATTCTCCTTAGTGCACACATTGTCATCCTATATATTCTTCTTAGTGCACACATTGTCATTCTATATATTCTCCTTAGGGTACACATTGTCATTCTATATATTCTCCTTAGTGCACACATTGTCATCCTATGTATCCTCCTTAGTGCACACATTTCCATAGCATTTATTTAGCTCCTTAAACTTTATCCAGGCCCACGTTTTACTTTCAAACATAGGTACAAAAATGAATATTGTTGTAAACTATCACCTTACAAAAGTGACATTACTTACTTTACCTAAGTATTCAGATTTGTCTGTACAATATTATGATATAATCTAGGATCTTATTTTTTGCAAACAATTCCGAAATATAGACCGCAACGATATCGTTAAGTGATATTTAATAATGTGTTCCGCTCGCTTGGAAACAACATTGTCATCCTATATATTCTCCTTAGTGCACACATTGTCATCCTATATATTCTCCTTAGTGCACACATTGTCATCCTATATATTCTCCTTAGTGCACACATTGCCATCCTATATAGTATATTATCCTTAGTGCACACATTGTCTGCCTATATATTCTCCTTAGTGCACACATTGCCATCCTATATATTGTCCTTAGTGCACACATTGTCATCCTATATATTCTCCTTAGTGCACACATTGCCATCCTATATATTCTCCTTAGTGCACACATTGTCATTCTATATATTCTCCTCAGGGCACACATTGTCATTCTATATATTCTCCTTAGTGCACACATTGTCATCCTATGTATCCTCCTTAGTGCACACATTTCCATAGCATTTATTTAGCTCCTTTTATTTTTTCCAGACCCACGTTTTACTTTCAAACATAGGTACAAAAATGAATATTGTTGTAAACTATCACCTTACAAAAGTGACATTACTTACTTTACCTATGTATTCAGATTTGTCTGTACAATATTATGATATAATCTAGGATCTTATTTTCTCCAAACAATTCCCAGATATAGACCGGAACGATATCGGTAAGTGATATTTAATAATGTGTTCCGCTCGCTTCGAAACAATATCGGGGACAAAGCAAGGGCAAAACAGTTATCGCAAATATTGTAGCGATCTGTAATAAGTAAACCAGAGCCGTAACTAGTCAGGTTACGTGGCGGTAGTGTGTAACCAGACCACTATAGCCGGAGATAGGAGCCGGTAACGCGTTACCCAGATAATGCCGCATGATGTAGGTTATTATTATATTACTTATGCAGATGCATAACGGCATCTGTGTCAATACTTGAAGAGGGTTAACTGAGAAGGTACCAGGTGAAATCAACCAGTGAACAAAGTAACGCGTTTTCACTTTACAATCCATTTAACTGAAAACTGACGAACGTATTATTCCTTTTAGAATTTCCGAAATAATCTTCACTCAACCTTTCGTGTACATCGGTTCTTCTTCAAATCAATACCAACTTCTTAGGTCTTACGATAGATTAGCTTCAATCGAAGGGTTTTCTATGAAAGAACTGCAAATTACTCCGTCTTTTTAACTGCAAGCCTTAAATAGCTTTATAAGTATATTTGATAATAATAATAATAGAAGATTGCTTCAACTCGGGACTAGAACACACCATTGTTGATAGATCAAGATAATTAAAAATAAATACAAAGAAGTTGATTGTAAGAATAGAAAAAAAGGAAGCTGCAGCGATTAGACATGACACTTCTCCGCATTTGCGTATGTTCAGGAAAACATATTTGCTAAGAAATCCTCAGAAAGACGAACTAGAAAAAAACCTGCGTAGAAATTAAAGACAAACAAATATTTGACTCCTTGTTTAGAAGTATATCAATTGAAAATATGTGTGTAGAAAGAAATGTAAAAATAAGTGTTCTCCGCCTGCCATAAAAGGGGTATTATGTAATGATGTGTTTATATTATCAGCAACAAAGGAATATTTATTTAAGTTAAACAAAACAAAATTACAGGCCTCAATCTTCGAACATCCGCAAGCATATTAGCATCATTATCTTGTCATATTTTATAGCTCATGTCTCAGCATTATGACTCCCATGATAGCCTCTGACAACTTATTTCCATCCATCTCTACACTCCGCCATTCGAATAGCAGTTTTTAAGGCAGGTCTGTTGCGTTTCTTACTAAGTCAGTCCAACGCATTTGGTCTTCCGCTTATGCATCGACATTCCACGCTCCCAGTTACCACAAACCTCTTTAAACTTTCTCATTGACCACAAGCAATGTGCTAAAAAAATCTAAGGACTTGTGGAAATCATGTTTTTGACGAATGTGCTTGTAACATGCTTGGCTTTAGGTGAAGTGTAGAATAGAATTTACAGCACCGTGAATAATTATCCTTCTACCGTGACTTTGGACCTTAAGTGTCACCGTAAAAGAAACAGTCCCGTTGGGCAGTTCCTTCTTCGTCACTAAATTACGTCGCTTTTATATTACAATATATAAAGAAGATTTTGATATTTTAGTGTAGATCGCGCTGGATGCAGATTTAATTGGTTCCCTATAACAGCGTGGGTGCTGGTGGCATTTATTTCTCTTTTTTTCCCCTTTTGTAGGGGTGACTTATAGAACCTTCACTCGTCAAAGTTTCCTGTTGAGAACCACATATTGACTTAACTGAATATTTTCATTTATTCATATACTTAAAAATAGCTCGCCTGATAGGAGTATGTCATGTATGAAGAATGGTCCAAAAGCGACCAGTGAAGAAATCCTTGCTGACAAAATCTCATCTATTGATGAAGCTTTGTGAACCCCTAATTTAAATGTTACAATGGATTATCCAGGATGAGTATTACTTTGTTTTGTTTTTTTAGTCTAGATGTACAAGGGTGTGGGCTGAAAGACCCCCGATGTCCTTGCTGTCGGGCTCGTCCTACATTAGTGGGGTGTATCTCGGCCGGGGGAATGCTGTGGGATGAGCCCGGACCTTTTCATATCTTATCTCCAAATGTATTCTCTGCAGTTTATTTTGAGATGTATGTGCGATGCTTGGAATTAATTTATTATATATTGTAATAAATATTCGTATGTACACATTGTGTTGCTGTCAAGGAACATTTTTTATTTGTTTGAATTAATTTGAGGGGGTATTTGCTTTTTTCCCATCCATTTATTTTCTGTTTTTTTTTCTTCTTATTCTATAGTACATGTGCAAGGGTGTAGGTTGAAAAACATCTAGTGTCCCTATGACTGGACTCGCCCTATATTGGTGGGGTGTATCTTGGCCGGGGGGATGTTATTAGATGCGCCCAGACCTTTAAATAGCTTCTCTCTTAAATGAATTTTCTGCTATTCATGTGTTTTTGAAGTGTGTTTACATATATATTGTGTACATACCATGTTGCTATCAATAAACCTACATTTATTTATAATTATTATTTATTTATTTACGTAACAATAAAGAAATTGTAACCTACTTCTCTAAACCATTGGGAACAATGAAAAATGTCCCTGTAGTCTAGGGTTAATTCAAATATGTAACGCCACTGAAAATGTGTTTAAAAAGTATATTTTTTATTTCAATTTAATTTTAAAAGTGCAGAGATTTTTTTCAATATAAACCCTTTTTTGTATCAACCGAATAGTTTGGAGCCCCTGAAGAATAGCGTGGGGAAAGCATAGAGAGGAAATTATCAAATCCGATCGGATCCATGACACGAACCCAATGGGCAAACACTAAATAATTCATACGTAATCGTATGACCAGCGTGATTTATCTTGCTTATTTAGGCCCATTCCTATTCCTTGGTCCGCTCGTCTCGGTAATCGGAAACGGTCTTCTATTTCCTTATTGTAACAGGAGATCTACATCCTCCCTTAGATTTCCTATTTCCAATATGAGGCGATTACCCATTCCGTCTAAACGAGGAGCCCTGTTAACATGTCACTTGTAAATGGCCGATATGTGTAATTACAAATTACGACAAACCCTTAACAAATTACCCGTTACTCTAAACTAGACGTTTTGGGTTACACCGCATAGAAAGCCGAGGTCTAAGTTTGACTTGTTATATTAAGGGAATTGAAACATTTAAATTATCAAAGAAAATTCAGCGTTATTTTATTAAGTATTAAAAAAACTAACTTTTATTTAATGTACCGGCAAAACCAAATAAAAATGCAGAGTAATTTCATTTAACACTTCTATGTAAAATGATCTGGTGGGCTTCTATCCAAGTGGCCATCCCTTCCATTTAACACTTCTATGTAAAATGATCTGGTGGGCTTCTATCCAAGTGGCCACCCCTTCCAACTAACGAATGATCTGGTGGGCTTCTATCCCAATGGCCATCCCTTCCAACTAACGAATGATCTGGTGGGCTTCTATCCAAGTGGCTATCCCTTCCAACTAACGAATGGTCTGGTGGGCTTCTATCCATGTGGCCATCCCTTCCAACTAACGAAACAAAAGTAAACAAAGGAAGTTAAAAATAATTATTTACCTTTACAAAATTTGTGGACAGTATAAACAGTAAGAACAAAACCGTGATATTATCAATCAAAGGAAAAGGAAATGAAGGTGAAGAGGATAGAAAAATCAGGAATGAAACACATAAATGTGAGAGGAAAGAGTGTTGTAGAGGAAGACCAAGGAAAGCATAGTTGATCAAGTGTACGATATTTTGTAAGAAGAAAATGTGTGAGGAATCGTAGGAACTATGGTATATGAGAAGGTGTATGGATGCAAAAGAGGCGAGAAATGTGTGTCGTGAAAGGAAAGTCTGGCGTTCTTTCTTTTCTATTAATCTCGATAGATAGATGGCTTGATGGTATGTATGTATTTATTTTATGTACATGAAGTTTTTTTAACTTATAATAAATTAAGATTATTTTCAGTGACGTATTCATAAACTGAGCTATTAAGGGTGTTACCACTCGCAAACGGAATGACTTCATTGAACACATTTTCCGATATACAAATTTTCATCATATAAGCCATTAGTTTACATTTATCCTTTATCACTGCATTTCGTATACTATCACACAATTTTCCCTCATATATTATTCTCAATGTCCGCACTTCTACCGCATTCATTTAGTTCCCATCAGTATTTTTCCACGTCCACGTTTTCCCCTTATACATGAAACTTGTCACTAAAATAGTGTAGAATTTTATCTTTGCGGTGTTTGATACCTTTTATAAGTATTTGAATTCTCATAAACTATAGGCTTTATTAACCGTGTATACTGTTATTGAATGTCTTTATGCTCAGATAAATACTGAGAATGAATCGAAAAGAAATTGACTCGGATATATCAGAATATAATAATCCCACCAGATTGTTATAACTGTGAGGCGAGAATGATTAAGTGTGACCGGCACCAGGGGGACGGCCCCTTCCAGCCGCACCTCTCCTCAGTCGTACTATCTGTATGGGCTCAATATACCGAACAAACAGAGCGAGCTGGTCAAATATAATGTGATATAGCGGCATTGTGTGATGTGTTTGATTTTCGGGCGATCAGTGAAGGAAATTAGTTGGGGAAGGAGAAAAGAGATGATTTGGGTAACTACTTATTTACTAACCCATTGGAATCCAAATTGATTCGTAGACTCTGTATGCCAAAAAAATTATGAAATCCATTTTATTAGTTTATGAGTTGCTTTATATTAGTCTGGTCTTTTTGGTCTGTCTGGGATGATGAAGTGTTAAGAGTTTGATTTCGTGTGATTAATACACATGTACCATAATTGAGTGTACCTGTTTTTTCAGGTTGATGATAATGTGCAACGAGGTTTTATATAATCCAAAATCGGAAAGAAGTATCGATTTTTTCATGATATATGTCCTCAGTGAGATACAGGCAAAAGCCTAGTTTACTGAAGACACGACAAATGAAAGGCAACGAACCCAGATCCATTAAAATTGTGTCCAAATTAAATAACATGTAGTTTTTCGCAAATTATGTATCTTTCTTGTCATGTGTAAAATAAATAAAAATAAAATAGTATTTTTTTTATTCGAAAAGTAATAATAATTTATATAGCGCCGTTTAGTGAATAAACTCGCCTCAAAACCGCTCTAACTTGGGATTCGAACCCATTATCCTTGATAGATCAAATATATTACAAAATAAATATATTTTTTAAGGATTAGAATATAATGGTAATGTCCGCAGCCATTAGATAAGGATCTTTTCTACATGTACATATATTCAGAAAAACATGCGTGGTAAGAAAATAGCAGAAAACTTACGAAAGGAAGATTAACTTCAAAAATAAACTTTTGTAGAAATTCCAATATGTCGTAGTAATACAGTTGCTTTAAGTAAAGTGTAGAATAAGAGTAAATTATTCAAATAACACCATTAACTTGGATTATACTCCCAAAAAGGGTTGTCTTCAAATGCTTTCTAAAGCTGCGTATACCGCTCATATCTTTAAAACTCAGATGCGGCCCATTTCGCGCCACACGGCCAGCAACGGCTAAGTTCAATCGTTATACCCTACCCTATTGGATCGATTTGTCAATAGACGGTAGTTAGACCTTGTATTTCAGCCTCTTCATGAGATATCTCCACTGTATCTTTCGAATCTGTGCCACTGAGAGATGTTCCTTCGACGAGAAGACGATCTATGAGAATAATTCATTTTTATCTAATAAATTGGCTGTTCCAAATCAATTTAATAGAGCGGGGTTGTAGGATATAGCTTTTCCGCTGTTGGTCCTATATAACAAGGGCTTTAAATCATTGTTAATTGAACTCCCATGATTTTTTTATGGTCCATGATGAGTTGATCAAGTTTAAAAAGATTTAAAAAAGGTATGCATTGATACCATTTTGATCACCTTTTATTCTAATATGGACCGGGTCGACCAATACTCGTAGGTCAGTAGCTCGTCTGCTTAGTTTTTCATCTTCACGTAACTCTCCCATCATCTGAGAAAATACTATACTACTCAGATAGGAAAATTCCTCAGCTTGTTCCAATATTCCATTGCACGCTCATATAACGCATTTCCTTTTTCATTTATGATGTTAATTTTTTTTACAATATTTTCTATTCATTTCTTTATTCTGATAGCCATTTTTCTTTTACTCTTCCTTGAATTTGCAATTAAAAAAAAATATTTCTGTTTGTGTAAATCTTCAAAACTCAATAAATTCCCTTCTAGCAATTTACCCAATATGCAGTACTCGTGTTTAGTTGGTGGGAAAATATTACAATCCCTTAGAGCGATAAACCCTTAAATTGTTTATTTGTGTAACTGAGTGTCAAATAAATAAAAATATCTAAGTGTTGATATTTATATTTGGTTCAATCTTACATTGATCTTAAAATGCTTAGAGGTAAATTAAGTCCAGGACTCACTTGAAAGGGGATCAGGGACATCTGGGAACTGAGCAAGCGTACTTACAAAAAATCTATGACACTATCAACCATAAACGGTACAAAAGTAATTCGGGACATTTAAGAAAAATATCTACACTTTTCTAATTAAAAAAAAATAACAAACTACTCTCCTGCCTTTCAAAACGTATGCTCGTCCATAGGCAGGTGGTTTATACAGAACAAAATAATTAATTAAAAGATAAATTTTGCGTATACAAATAAAACGTGTATGGAAACACATTTAGTACAATATATACCTACGTAATGTACAATAGAACAATCAAATATATTATATTATAAATCTCACCGTAATCACATTACACCAAAAATTAAAAAATCATATATTCATTGATTTGTAAGCACAAAATCGTGTATCAATGTATAGTAGCACTCACCAATCCAAAAAGAAAGAAAGGAAAGGGAACTAACTACCTGCCCATGAAATACTTCTCCGTGGGTTATTTTTCATTCAACATTATTTCTCAAGTATGGTGTTAAATCTAAATTTCAATATAAGAGAGAGAATTAATGAAATAATGGGAAAGTAATGAAATGTGAAAAAAAAACAGAACTCGGATATTTCAATGTTAATTACGAATAAGATTTGTTCTTACGAGTTATTGGAAGGAAACGGGTTAAAACCCGACTCCGAGTAGGAATGATAACATATTAATGATACGAGTATGTAGAGTCAACTAGTGCTATATTTCAATCGGTTTCTTTCTTAATTTCCAGAACTCGTTATATTGAATGGTGAGGTTGTCTCATTTCATGTGTTACAAAGACCTTTGAGACTCGTTATATGAATGGTGAGGTTGTCTCATTTCACGTGTTACAATGACATTTGAGACTCGTTATATTGAGTAGTGAGGTTGTCTCATTTCACGTGTTACAATGACATTTGAGACTCGTTATATTGAGAAGTGAGGTTGTCTCATTTCACGTGTTACAATGACATTTGAGACTCGTTATATTGAGAAGTGAGGTTGTCTCATTTCACGTGTTACAATGACATTTGAGACTCGTTATATTGAGTAGTGAGGTTGTCTCATTTCACGTGTTACAATAACAACACTGTAAATATGATTGTATTATACTTTCGTTGTATACAGTACAACCTGGTAGCCTTATTGCACTGTGGAAATATCTTCCAACTATCAAAAATATGTTAAAGAGGCCTTAAGTGAAAACCAGGCTGAACTCCATTTTAAAAAATCTAGGTTCCAATGGGAAAAAATTTGGTTTTATCTGTTTTTCACAAGTATATACACATAAATATCATGACGCCCTCTCCTTGTTGGGGTAGGTAAAGACGACAGTGTTAGACTTTCCTATCTCGACATCCTTTGCCTCTTCCATGTCCTACACCTACTCATACAATTTCCAGGTTCTGCCAGAATATTACTCATTTGATCCAAGCACACTTTCCTAGGTCTTAATATAACACGCTTTACATTAATAAACACCTCTTTTGTTAGAATTTCTTCATTCATTTGTTTGACATGCCCAAACCATCTCAGCGTGCTATTTATTCTTCATCTTATTTTCCACATATATTATTCCCAATGCACACATATTCCTAATGCACACATATTCCCAATGCACACATATTTAACAAGTTAACTACAAAAAAAACAATTAATATTTTTAAGAAAATATATTGACGTTGTTTGTCTTAAAATTCTCTGTTACTCTTTTGTTTTTGTTTTGCGTTGTATTGGTAGCACAAATACGAGTAAACGAGAAATCGTATTATGAAGAGAAATGTTAATAAAACATTTCAAACCTCGACCCTAAGTATGCGGCTTGATTACGTAAATAAAAATAAGTTTTTTGTTGGTACTAAGACCTAATTTGGTTGGTACTAAGACCTAATTTAAATAAAATATATAGAGAACTCACTTCACAAAGCGTAAAATATTACGATGCCATTTATTTAACTCAAATGGTCTAACAAACGATAAAACTACGAGAATTTATGTGGTAATGTTTTTAGGGTATTTCCGAGTGAATTATGCCAACATGTTTTCGAGACATTTGTCTATTGAAATTTGTCGAATTTCTATTCAAGCCGCAAAAGCTTGGAATTTTGAATGTATACATTTTGTGATTATGATTCAGCTGTCTTATAATAGGCGATCGAGTTAGTGAAACAATACGAGTATATCATTGTTTTTATTAAAGCTTTGTATGAATTTTAGTTATGTCATAGTAGACTTAAACCCGAATACGTTACTATCAGATATCAGAAGATCTACAATAGTGTCTTTGTACTTCGTCTTGCTTTGGTAAGATCCCGCGGTTTTCTTCCCAAATATGTTTTTCTAAACATATACAGATGCGGGGATCATTAACTTTTCCCTTCCTGTGCTAAAAAAAATCCGCGCGTTCCGGTGCTGTGTATTCAATACACATCAATACACATGTAAAAGTGTACGATTTAAAATCGAAAAAATAAGAATATTCATAGCCAATCGCTTAAATTAATCAAATTTCAAGTCAAAAGTAATAATAATTTAAATTGAATTGCTGAAAACATGAAAAAAACATCGGTCGACGTTCACAAAACGGGCGAAGCGACCACCTCAAATGAATACCCGAAAGCCACTGAAGCGAGTGAACTGAGATTCTATTTCTTGCGTTCCCATATATCGAAGCAGAGTGAGAGTGATACGTGAATAGCGTCGCTTCCTCACCCAAAGCGATTTTTTTAGAATGAATATACCTACATCACACACTGGCGCACGTTTGATTGTATTGGTGAATTTATTCCCGATTTTCACAAAATATCTCTGATATAGCCGATAAGTGCTAATTATTATTAATATTATTTTTTCATTCAATGCGTAAATGTATAACGGAAGAATACCTAAAATCTGAACCCAGTATTTATTATATATATAGAGATACTAAAGTTTTTAGAAGCAATTTGTACTAGTTACACATCACAGGGAAGGAATGGTTAATGCCCGCAGTCGCATCCTTTATATCGTTTCACAAAACTTATAAACATTTATTTTGTAATATATTTAATCTGTCCATAATACTGAGTTCGAGTCACAAACTGCAGGGCCCTTGAGGAAGGTTTACTCTCTAAACAATACAATATAAATTGTTATTTTATTATCGTGTCAAACTAAATTGTCACATATAATAATAATGTTTTCATTATTGTAAAATTGTTATACTGTAATAAAACGTTGTTTAGTGTCATCCTCGCATTATCGCATCATTATGGTCGGCTTGGGTAAAAATCAATCAGTTTAAGCCAGCCAATTAGTAGGTATTGAACGACCCCCGCGCGCAATGACCGTTTCCCAAACAATTAGCTAGCGAAGGGTGACGGCGTAAGTGGCCGAATCGATATGTGACGTACGATATACTATATATAAAAAAACGGCAAAGTTTGTTTTATTTGAACAAAGTTATATTAATCATCAAGGAATCTCTTCACCCAGCTGTCACCGAGGCTCATTGAAGTCACGCCGGAATCTTCAAGAATTGAACGGCAACCATTCGCCTATTTTGCAGTATTTGTATCGGTACAGTATAATTATTATTACTTGTATTATATATAATAGTATACTATAGTAAATAAAAATATTTTCATTCTTTTTTTGGATAAAATTGTGTTTCTTTTACTTCTTCGTTTGAACCTACCACGCAGTATATCATTTTCAAGTGGATCACAATGTCTTGTATAAGGTGCGTGGCCGGAGGTCTAAAAATATATATAACTTTGGTCATATCTGATTTTTAAAAAAAAAGGTAAACCATCTCGGTGTGCTCCGATTGTCTCACTTCAGTGCGCCATCAGATCCAGTACGCCGATGTAGCCTGTTAGTTTGCTGATGTACAACGGCTCACTCACTTCAGTGCGCCATCAGATCCAGTACACCGATGTAGCCTGTTAGTTCGCTGATGTACAACAGCTCACTCAATTCAGTGTGCCATCAGATCCAGTACACCGATGTAGCCTGTTAGTTTGCTGATGTACAACGGCTCACTCACTTCAGTGCGCCATCAGGTCCAGTACACCGATGTAGCCTGTTAGTTTGCTGATGTAAAACGGCTCACTTACTTCAGTGTGCCATCAGATCCAGTACACCGATGTAGCCTGTTAGTTTGCTGATGTACAACGGCTTGTTCACTTCAGTGTGCCATCAGATCCAGTACACCGATGTAGCCTGTTAGTTTGCTGATGTACAACGACTCACTCACTTCAGTGTGCCATCAGATCCAGTACACCGATGTAGCCTGTTAGTTTACTGATGTACAACGGCTCACTCACTTCAGTGTGCCATCAGATCCAGTACACCGATGTAGCCTGTTAGTTTACTGATGTACAACGGCTCACTTACTTCAGTGTGCCATCAGATCCAGTACACCGGTGTAGCCTGTTAGTTTGCTGATGTACAACGGCTCACTCACTTCAGTGCGCCATCAGATCCAGTACACCGATGTAGCCTGTTAGTTTACTGATGTACAACGGCTCACTCACTTCAGTGTGCCATCAGATCCAGTACACCGGTGTAGCCTGTTAGTTTGCTGATGTACAACGGCTCACTCAATTCAGTGTGCCATCAGGTCCAGTACACCGATGTAGCCTGTTACAGCTCGTTTGAGGACAGCTCGTCGATGGTTTTTTTTTTGTTTCAAATACGGTAATTTCAACCTGAAAGACATGGAGCGTTCCGGACGACCAGTGGACTTCGATGAGGACCGCTTAAACCATATTATCCATGAAGATCCCCTTCAAACCGTATACCGCCATCTTAAATCAATGGGAAAAGTCCAGAAGTTCGGCGCTTGGGTTCCACATGTTTTGAGTGAAAACAGCAAAAATCAACATTCGACAGTCGAAAATGCTCACTTTCGTCTACTTAACATTCCACTTTGAAGGCTTGTAATCAAATAAAATAATATATGTAACGTAAAAGCAAACACAATATCTTATAGAGCCGAAAATTTTCTTTCGAATGACGTATAACCTTTTCCGTTTTGTTTTACTTTTGGTGCTCATTTTTTATTTGGAAAAAAAACGGACACAACTTATGTAAACACCTAATATAATACAATATACTTCTACTGTCTGTCTGACTGACTGGACGTGTTCTTTGTAATCGTATATACTCGTACGTGTATGTGAGGGTCAGATATTTCTACTCTTAAACGAAGTTTACTTTGTCAGTATTTTCAGGGCGCACTTTTTTCATTATTTATTCTTGGTGAGGAGAAATCTGCTCGTGCTTTAAAACAATCTTGTTTAAAAAGCATTATCAATCGAGTGCTTCGCAAAACCCTTGTCGATCAACGATTAATATGGCGACCAAATCCATAAGTGGATACCCGTAATGCGGCCAGGTTTTGGCAAATACCCTGCTTCCCCCTAGACCATCCCACAGCCCCAGCCTCAGACTTCCGTGGCACCTTTCTGGAGTTTCTTGAGCTCTTGTCCTTCTCGTATGCTTTTCATGCGTAAAAATATGGTTCTTCATATGTTGCCTATTGAACTTTAATTGGTATATTATCACTTCCAACAGACTAGACCAGTGTTCCCCAACCGGTGGTCCGCGGCCCGGTACCGGGCCGCAGAGACTTTCCGCCGGGCCGCAAACAGTATGCCAAATTTCAAGAAATTCGCCATGTAAAAATATTAAATATAGGAGTTTCATCCATGTCCTCAATAAAATCGAAACAAAGGAATAGACTGGACGTGAATGCAGCACTTCGTCTGTCAGAGACAGCACTGCAGCCAAGAATATCCAATATATTAGCAAAGATCAACAGCAGGTTTCGCATTAGTTTGTTGCAAAAACCCCATGGTTTTTGTTCAATTTTAATTGTATCAGACAATGTTACAATTAAAATTGTTAAACAGTTATATGTATACTATATTTGTCAATTATAGTTATATTAAATAAAAAAACCATTTTTATTTCAGTATTAGTGGTCCGCGAAAATTTTTTCCTTTTTTTACCGGTCCACAGGTCTAAAAAGGTTGGGGAACACTGGACTAGACGGTCTGTGTTGTGTTTCATATTACTTATGATTTCGTTAACTTTGATGTGGATTTCGGGATTAGTTCGATAAGTTATTATATTCTTTAAAGTTGTATCTCTTGTGTTCCATACCATACTTTTAAAAAGTTTTGAATATAATTTATGAACTCTTTGCATTTTTAGTGTTTCTAATATCCTTTATTTTTAAGGAGTGTAATTTTTTGTGACTCGCCGTCTCATGGCGTTTGAATAACTTTTGTTCTGTGTTTCATTCTTTTGGATAACATTTACCGTTTGATTTCTTTGCCTCTTTATGCACTATACGAGTCTTCTGCCCTTCTTTTTTTTTTGTTAGACTAAAGCTGTAAGATCACACTTCATCTATGTTAGAATATAGTTGTGGTAAGATCACACTTCATTTATGTTAGACTATAGTTGTTATAAAATCACACTTCATCTATGCTAGAATATAGTTGTTATAAGATCACACTTCATTTATGTTAGACTATAGTTGTTATAAGATCACACTTCATCTATGAAACCTTTTTTTTCATTATTTACAATTAACTTTTTAAAATAATTTGTATGCTGATAATTCCTAAATACTGACATTTTTAAATCAGAACGTTCGAATATTATTCCAAGAAATAACAGTTTTTGCCCAACGAGCATTCTCAGATATAATTTTGACGATGTTTGCTTGAGCTACACTCTCAAATGGACAATAATATTTGTATTAATATTAAATACTAGAAATTGACTTTTTTATAATATTCTTAACAAAGTTATAAAACTTATTATCTCAATGCACGGACGGGCTGTTCAATAATATGATAGTCATATTGTATTTAATTTTATAAATGTTACATAATGTTTTGAGAAATAAATTTATTCATTAAATCCAAGGAGAGATAATACCAGGGAGAGATACCATAATATTTGTATAAATATTTATGATGGAGCAGAGAGAATAGTTCAAATCATTTACAATCAAATGAATATTAATGACGCGCGGCGCGCAATGCGGCCCGCCCCTGTCATGGGAGAACTTTACTTTATTTTAATGAAAAAATCATTAGATTTTCCTTTACATACTTCAATGACAAAAGTTCACGTGATTTAAAAAAAAAAGAATACCAACTTAATAAAAAAATGTTAAATAATATGAATTCCTGTGACGAGTATTCTTTAATGCACAACACAAAGTTGGGGATTAGAGTGTTTAACGTTGGTGCGACTGGAGATGAATATGTAAGATAATTAGTAAAAGGCCTGTCCTATTGCAGAAAAGGTATGATAAGTTGCTTTAGTATTTGCAGCTTATATCTGTTTTCTTTCCTCGTTGGATCTCTAATAATTAGCAACAGCAACAGGTCTACACCATTCGGTTCTTTTAACTGTTGCTGTTTGCTCCCAGTTTTGCTGAGCGTCAATATTTTAAGTGTCAATATTATACAGTACGTTCTTATATCTCTTACGCCGCCTACTGTGCCTCCTTCAGCCTTACTGTTCTTTACTGGTGCATAACCAGTATGCTTGAATTGCCTCTGTAGAATACGCTTCATCAACGCCAGTCTCACTCGTGCCAAAGTACTAACGTCAGCACTTCTGTTATGTGATGGACACATATCTTACTTTTCAGTCCATAAAGTGAACTTAAGGGTCACCTGTCTGGCTATCTTATAACCAGACATTTCTTTATACTGAATATTTTATCACTGTCTTCATTTATTACTGGACTCGCTTCTTACCCCTTACCCTGCAGATAAGTGAAGCGGTAAAAAAGTACTTTCCGTTTATTTATCTAAAACGAAATATATCATCTGACCACATTTACCCTTTGCTCCTGCTCCTACACTCTCAATTGGAAAGAGATGAAGATATCTCTTTCACCAAAATTAGTATATTAAGGGTCCATAAGGCTCAAATTAACTTGATACATTTTTCTGTGCGAGGAACGAGGTTACTATAGCACTTTACCCATTGAAATTATCTCCGTGATATACTAACATGTAATCATTGTAATCGTCATCTAATAAAATGCTGAAGAAAGTGCGCATTTTCCATCATCGCCATCAAATTCCCAAATTCCGACATAACACTTCTCACATCAACAACATTTTCACAAACACTTAGAGCGCACCACTACAATCAGCAGTTACAATTACAGTCTTACTAATGCCAGTATAACTCGCGACAGCAATACTGTCAGGACCTGAGTCTTACTCCAGTTTTGTTTACGTCAAATGTCAATAGTGTTTGCCCCAACTTCGTGACAAATACTCGCTTCAGGTTTAACCCTTCCTTCCCTGTGATGTGTAACTAGTACACATTGCTACTAAAAACTTTAATATCTCTATAAATATAATAAATACTTGGTTCAAATTTTAGGTATTCCTCCGTAATACATTTACGCACTGAATGAAAAAAAATAATATTAATAATAATTAACACTTCTCGGCCACATCAGATATATTTTGTGAAAATCGGGAATAAATTCACCAATACAATCAAACGTGTGCCATTGTGTGACGTAGGTATATTCATTCTCAAAACCACTATGTGTGAGGAAGCGATGTTATTTACGTCTCACTCTACTTCGGTATATGGGAACGCAAGAAATAGAATCTCAGTTCGCCATTGTGTTTCTTCCTTCGAGGTATAACAGTCCGAGACCGAGTTCCGTCTCAGCTCTCAGTAGCTCTAGGACATCCATTTGAGGTGGCCTCTTAGCCCGTTTTGTGAACGTCGGCCGACGTTTTTTATCATGTTTTCAGCAATTAAATTTCAATTATTATCACTTTTGACTCCAAATTTTAATAATTTAAGTGATTGGCTATGAATATTCTTATTTTTCCGATTTTAAATCGCACATTTTTACATGTGTATTAAATACACAGCACCGGAACGCACGGATTTTTTTAGCACAGGAAAGGAAAGGTTTATCACGTTGATAGTGTTTTTTTCAACTGTCATTTCATTAGAAACATTCGTTCCAGCTTTTCTCACGTCAATAGTGTGTGTGCCAACTATTCTTTTGTGAAAGCCACTCGATATAGTTTTGCTCACGTTAAAATAACTGAATCCAGCATTTTTAAAGTCAATATTACTCGCAATCAGAATTGTTCATTTCTTTATTTACCTTTAGCAAGCATGTCTTACACTAGCAATACTCGAACTAGCATCACCCGCTCCGAGCATTATTTTTGCTAGCATTTCTAAGACTAGCAATATTTGCATTAGCATTAGTTGTACCGGCAATGCTCGCCCCAGGATTTATCTTTCCTTTATTTTTCGCGCTGGCAATACACCAACCAGCATAATTTTCGATACTTGGAGGAGTAGGCGCACTAGTCATTTTATTTGCACAAATAAAAACAGTTTCATCCGATTTCCTACATTGCGAATATTCAATTCAGCCAAAGATTGCATTTTATGAAGTAGGAATCGAAATTTTATTCGACCATAATTTAGTATTTTTTTATGAATTTGTATATTTAAATGAGAAATTGTACTTGCAGACTTATGTTGTTATTTTTTGAAATTTTAATTGAATCCTTTTATTTGTTTTAACTTATTAACTCTTACGAGTGGATAAAAAATATGGTTTTAAATTGTTTTTATTTTAGTTTTTAACCTTTCCCTCCCTGTGCTAAAAAAATCCGCCCGTTCCGGTGCTGTGTTTTCAATACACATCAATACACATGTAAAAATAAGCGATTTAAAATCGGAAAAATAAGGATATTTATAGCCAATCGCTTAAATTAATTAAATTTGAAGTCAAAAGTGATAATAATTGTAAATTAATTGCTGAAAACATGAAAAAAGAAACATCGGATGACGTTCACAAAACGGGCGAAGCGGCCACCTCAAACGAAAACCTTCTGGCTACTAAGCGAGCGAACTGAGATCCTGTTCTTACGTTCCCATATACCGAAATAGAGTGAGAGTGAGACGTGAATAGCGTCGCTTTCTCCCCCATAGTGTTTTTTTTAGAATGAATATACCTACGTCACATACTGGCACACGTTCGTTTGATTGTATTGGTGAATTTATTCCCGATTTTCACAAAATATCTCTGAGGTGGCCGATACGTGCTAATTATTATTAATATTATTTTTTCATTCAATGCGTTAATGTATAACGGAGGAATACCTAAAATCTGAACCCAGTATTTATTATATTTATAGAGATATTAAAGTTTTTAGAAGCAATGTGTATTAGTAACACATCACATGACAGGAAGGGTTAATGTATATTTTTTTGTTGTAAACGAAGCTCTCACAAGTTTTATGTTTTAGTGTTTTAAAATACATTTGACCGTTAATAAATAAAAACAAATAAATTAATCATCTTATGTTATTTCAAGTGGAGATGAATTTACCAATGGAAAAAAGTTAAATATCTTTTTACGAAAATGTAGAACAATTTTCTTGGATTCGCTATAATTTGGTGGACTTGTGACCAAATGGCAATCTTTCACAGTTTACAAGTGAGGTATTAAACAAAGTTTAGGTAAAAACCAGACTGAAACCCTTTTTTAGAGTAATACGAGTACAAATGAGAACCGAACCCCCAACCCCTGTGCTGGATTCAGCCGTATTATCAATAACGTCACGAGAGTCGTCTATCGGTTATCTCGATCCAAAGTGAAGTAATAAATTGGTTTCCCTACTGAGACTATTGTCATTCCCATTACTCTGAGGAAGTTATCACTTTATCCTCTCCAAGGCTTCTTTCCACCCTCTTTAGCTTACACACCTCTTTTTCTTACCCCTTCTCCTCCCACCTAGTCCCGCTTTCAGCCCTTGAATAATAAAAGTATACTTTAAAAATCATTTTCTATATTTGCACTTCTTCATTATTCGTATCTACGTGACATTGCGCTCATAAAAAAAAGAATATTTCGATCGTCTAATTAGTGTACATCACGCTGGATGGAGCTTATGTAGTTTCCATAACAGCGTGGATGGTGGAGGGATCGAACGGAACTGTGTTTTGTGTAGGACTGTGTTTTGTGTTTATTTTGTTAATAAATATAAAAATATGTTTTTACTGAAATATGCCATACGAATATAAAAATAAATTGAATGGACATGAGAATTCTTTGTGCCTAAGAACTGTATTGCATACTCGTAAATACGTCCAATTGTTATTGAACATCAGATAAGTCCAATATATGGTGGAGTATGGGAATAAGCCGGCGTATCTACGTGACAATCTGGAATGCCACACTCGTACCTGCTCCCGGGGGAGTTGCGCCGAGTATAGGATACGGAAATAGCGCACGGACAGGGACAGGGACAGGGACAGGGATAAGGAAAGGGAAAGGGAAAGGAGAATATTGTCTCGCCGGGAACACATACTCTTGAAAACTATCTTTAGACAATTGTGTCTTTCCCGCAGTTGATGTACCGCCATAACATCTATTGATCACCCGCCGACTCTTTAAATGCCGCTATCTCAATTTGAGAGAATATTCATTTGGTTTTATTCCAAAACCTTGTCAAAATAAAAAGTGTCGGCTTTTTTTCTTAATCATTTCCCTTGCCCGTGAGGAGAGTTTGCTCTCTTAATGGCACTTTATAAATTACCCCATTATTATTATTGTTTTTTCCTGAATTTAAGAATTGTGATCAGCGCAATATGAGTCCTTTTCCAGTACAGGCGATCTCTTGCCCTATATAACACCTTGAGTGTTTATTTCACCTGGTAACTCCATCGAATGGCAACTCGGAATCTGTTCCTATTGAGATTCTCACTTCTCATCGGTATCTAGACTCATAGCGGTACTCTTTGATGACTATATCAGTTTAACGCTTCTTGTGTGGTGGAATGAGATAATCTTTGACTATAATTCACTTATTTTACCGTCTTTGTACCGGTGCTGTACACTGAGGCTCTCTATGAGGCCACATACTGCCGAACCGAATTTCAATATATAATAGATGTTAAAACACGTGCCGCGTTGATAGTTTAATCTGTAGGATAATGAAGTTTTCTTTAATATAATAGGAGGATCATCTAAATTATGCACAAGATATCGTAATTATAGGACAAAAAGGTCAAGAGTCCATCACTATATTCATACTTAAATAACTGCAGTGTCCTGTAATAAGAGAGAAACTTTGTTTCTATGTTGTCGGCAATTATAACCGCACAAGAAACCATTCTCTATTCCATAATATGTACCAACTTACAGATCTAATGTGATGGCTAAACACTAAGTGACGCGTGGTTTGGAGACCAATCGAATAACGGTATGAATGAATTATCGGTACTACCGAGCACAATGAGAAGAATTCTTCCTAGTATTCGTCCATATTAATAAAAAATAGACCCACATTATGATACGGTAAAAATCCAAACCGTGTGAAAATTATTTTGAAAAATATTTTCATCCGTAGGCCACGAGATTCAACAAACCGTTGATCATATGATCCTATGTGAGAGAGAAAATATCATAGTTCAGTATCAAATTAGTTCAGATACACCAATGACGATATTATGAACATGAATATTCTACATTACCATGTTCATTTTACTCGTAAATACATTTTAACATAATATTTCTCAAGTTTTAGTGTTTGAACTTTAGAAATTCATGATTATTCTAAGATAATCAAACATTGAAACATTGTTTTAATCCATTTGAAAATATTGATTTAACTCAACTATATTCAAGTCATATGCGACTTATCTTTAGTATGAATTATCCTTGAAGATAACTTGAAACTAGTCGGGCTAAATATATATTTTCAAACATATTAAAATATTTCAATTTTTAAGTATTTTTTTTTAAATTGAAAGAACTCGTATTTATATCCAGACCTATTTATACGCTGCTTTCGCTCACAATTATTCTCTCATCTTTGAAGGTTAAGGACCATTTTGGCTATCTTGACATTTTTGAAAGAAGTTCTAAACAATTATATGGCACTACAATAAAACCACTCTTGTAAGCTCTTCAACCATGAGACGGGGTTTTGTTGCCGCCCTTCTGCCCTAAATGTCCTCTGCTATATCGGTTGAATGATTTTATATTTTCGCCTCACATTATTTGTCTCAAGTACTCTATCTTTCTACTCATTATGGGGAATAATACTCGTACTTTTTTATCGTTCACAATGGAGTCAGAAAAAAAACATATAAGATCTTACCTTACCACACTGATTTTTGTACTTTTGTTAATATTTTTTGTGAAATATATTATCTGCATCGTGTGGTCAATGCAGAGCGACGTGGCCCTTTGTCATGTCTCGAGTTCGACGCACCACTTGTCTTCATCCCACCTTGTTCTCAGGCATGTTGACTAAAGCATTTATATAGGATCTTTTTAACTGCTTTATTTGATCCACCCATCTCATAAGACATCTTCCTTTTGGTTGATTTTCCTCAAATGCTGCCATAATCAATAACTTTCATCATCATCATCATCATCATCAATGGCACTACAGCCCATTGTGGGCCCCGGCCTCCTCCAGCAGTCGTTGCCATTCCCCCCTATCCTGGGATGCACTCCTCCAGCCCCTGATGCCAATCACGTTTGCATCATTCTGCACCCCATCCGTCCACCTAAGCTTTGGTCTGCCCACGCTACGTCTTCCTTGGGGCTTGGAAAAGAGTACTTTGTTAGGCATTTCCTCTTCTCCCATTCTTGCTACATGCCCCGCCCAACGTAGCCTCCCAATTTTGATGTATTTTATAATGTTGGGCTCTTTGTATATGCTGTATAACTCCTCATTATATCTCACTCTCCAAGATCCATTTTCCTGTATGGGTCCGAATATTTTTCTGAGTATTTTTCTTTCAAATATTAGAAGGGAAGATTCGTTCTTCTTACTCAATACCCAGCATTCAGACCCATATGTGAGGACAGGTCGTAGCAGTGTCTTATAAATGGTAAGTTTTGTCCTTCTGGACAACAACCGAGATATAAGGTGTTTTCTCAGACCAAAGAAGCATCTATTTGCCATGAATATTCGACGTTTAATCTCGATAGATGCATCATTAACACTTGTCACTATGGATCCCAGGTAGGTGAAGGTGTTCACACGTTCTATTGTATGAGAACTTATATTAATCGTGGTAGGTGTCTGGTTATTACGGGGTGCTTTAGTAACTATCATATATTTGGTCTTATCGGAGTTGATGCGAAGTCCCATTCTGTTTGCGGCCCTCTCCAACTGAACAAATGTCTCCATCATTGCTTGTGGGGATCTACCAATAATGTCAATATCATCCGCGTAGCCCAGTATTTGGCTTGATTTGTAGAAAATTGACCCATTTGTCTGTACTCCGGATTCTCTTACACACTTCTCTAGAGCCATATTAAAAAGTAGACAAGCTAGTGCGTCTCCTTGACGCAGTCCATTCATTGTGTAAAATGGTTCTGAGATATCATTCTGAATCCGGACTCTACATTGTGATTGGTTCATAGTGAGTCTAACCATCCTTATGAGCTTGTTAGGAATACCCAAGTCCTTCATGGCCGCATAGAGTTGAGAGCGGTTAATGCTGTCATATGCAGCTTTGAAATCGATAAAGAGGTGGTGTGTATCGACATTATACTCTAGGGTTTTTTCCAATATTTGACGGAGAGTGAACATCTGATCTATAGTGGATCTCCCCGGACGAAATCCGCTTTGATATTGGCCTACCAGGTTTTCAGCGTACGGCAGCAATCTGGAGAACAGGAGACCGGCAAAGACCTTATATGATGCATTCAGTAGGGTAATTCCTCGATAGTTGGCACATTGCATTGTATCACCCTTTTTGTGGAGTGGGCATATGATTCCAGTCCTCCAATCGTCTGGTACAGTTTCTGAGTCCCATGTTTTTTCCACGATGGTATGGATCATAGCGGTTAGTTCAGTTCCTCCGTACTTAAGTAACTCACCATAACTTTCATCATGCCTTCTAACAACATGCCCAAAATTTAATACATATGTATTTTATTACACTTTCACTTTATGCAGTACAACCTGGCAGGCTTATTGACATGTGGTCATCTCTTTCAACCACCTTAAAATATTTCAAAAAGGCTCTTAATGAAAACCAGACTAAAATCCTTTTTTTAAGGGTGTAACGCAATCGAGGTTGCGAACCGCAGGATGGGAGACAAGCGGTAAGTTGGTAAAAACCAACTGGGTCAAGGAGGTAAAGTAATCTGTCTCTTATGATAAAAGCCAAAGTATTTATTTTTGAAACCCTTTTAGTAACAATATTGTCTGAAAAGGCACAAAACGTTTTAGGGCCGATTAAAAGCTTTGTCTAACACACTTTCGAGTAACTTACAATAAAAGCACTTTTCTCACGAAAAAACATATATCGAGAATGTGGTATTCTTCTTATCGCACAAGTCCAGGACACTACATATTATTATTTTCAATTAGAAGCAACTGTTGTAATCTGTGGCTTGAACTTAGAGAAGTAATTTATGAAGTAAAGGAATATTCTCAGGGGGTAAAGTTGCCCGTACTGGCTCCAGGCAGCCCACCTATCCGCCTATTCACCTATCCGCCTATCCGCCTATCCGCCTATCCAGATACCCTCCTATAGGGCACCGGGCAGGAGGAACGAGCAATAATTTATCGTTTCTCTTAACGCTCGTGTTCAGCGCAGATAAGATTTATTAAACTATTTTTGTGACCGTTTTTTATTGCCGTTTATAAGAAAAATGAACCGTTCTCGATAAAAAAATACCAAATCCACTTTTAGTGAAAATTTTTTTTTTTTTTTTATTATTTCTTTATGAAAAAATACAACTATTTTCTATTATCCAACATGTTTTCGAATTCCTAAAGAAATCAATTTGATTTACGAGTATCAGGAATATTTGTAAGTTTTTCGAAAGGATTATTGCTATATTGCTATATTGCTATATTGAATACCAAAATATATGTTAAGTTATTGTTTCCATTTTTTTTGGTATTAAATTTTAAAATATGTCAACTTCTCTTTCATTAAAAATATTTTTTGTTACCGTTGACGACCTCCGTGACCTGGTGGTAAGACACTTGTCTGCCAATCCGGAGGTTACGGGTTCGATCCCTGCTGGAACCCAGATTTTTTTAAATAGGATTCCAGTCTGGTTTTCACTTAGGGCCTATCAAAACATCTTTCTCGTTGGTTGGAAGAGATTGCCGCACGGCAATAAACTCGCTAGGTTAAAAAAAAGTACTTTTCTTTATGGTTTTATTAGTATGATATTTCATAAAAAAACCTTTACTCCGTCTCTCTGACGAGGTGGGCAGAGACAATACAACGCCAGACTTTATTATTGCAACACACATCCTTTGCATCCTCCACATTCATATTCATTTTCAAACAAAATATCTTACGCTTGATTCAATCATTCTCTCCTTCTATATTATTTATAGTTAAGGCATTTACATTGTGGAAGTTTAAAGACATTGTTATTTGTTTTACCAAACACTGTTTATTCCACTTTATGTAACGGTATAACCCAACCGGTTTCAAGGCTTTCATTTCATCATCAGGGGAGTACAAACAAGTCTTGCTGTAATCTTTCGAACTCAGCCATGTATCGCGTTTACTTTTCTTTTCATCATTTTTCATCACCATGACTTGTGCTACTTATGACGGTTATAATCAATTATTATATTGTAATTAGAACAATATTCATATAATAATTGACATTCAAACCATTTTCGTGCGTTTTATTAATATAATAGTTAATAAAGATCATACCTTCCATTGGATTTAACCAAGTTTGTTTTTTTACCGTCCCAAATATATTTTTTTCTTCGGTCTTTTGTGTATTGCGCCGTGAAAAGGGACCTTGTTTTGCAGCAATATTAATATTCGCGCGATAATTCACCTTTATAGGGAATCTGACACGTTTCGCGCCAAAACTGTCACTTGCCACCCCCGTTATTGCCACTTTCGTCAAAATATTTTTTTCTGTATTTTTATTGCGGGTTTAAATTAAATATTTCGCGAGAATTTTTATCGCCCTTTCAACCTTTGTCTTTTAAATATTATTAGTCGTAAATTAGATAACATATTGGGTTCGAAATGGTAATGCAACAGAAATATATCATTAAAATTATTTGAAAGTAAAATGATTTCGTTATGTCGTGGTATGAGTCGATTTCGTGGCAGAATGTATTAAACTATCTCATCATCATCATCAGCCCGCTTGACTGCAGACTTCATCTCTCCATTACTCTTCAACGTCCCTTCTACTCCCTTTAATTAATGATATATCAATTGTTTCGTCGTGAATTTTGTACCAAGTAAAAACAATAAGTAAGTTTTGCGATCCTTCTTTTGCCAACTTCTTTCCTTAACATTTCTCTGTTAGGTTAGAAGATCCATTTGGCACTAATCTAACCAGATTGTTACACAATCAGTCATTAAATAGATAAATAAAAAATAAATTTCTTCCAGTCCCATATTTTTAATTTCTGGTGTCATTAGACCATCTTGCTAGAGGTTTTCTTATTCCTGTCTTTTGTCGCCACTTAAGCACTTTCTGGCTCCACATATTCGTGTCATTGGTTAATCTGGGAATCTGCCTGGTTGTCTTGTTCCACATCTCGATGGTGACTCTTTCAGCGACATTTCAATGGCGTTTTAGTAAAGAGGTACAAGTCATCAATTACTTATTTGTCAGTTTGAAGTTTTGCAACACTTGTATTCCTGAAATACAGACCTCAGGTAAATTTTAAAGGTAAACTTTGAATACATAAATAATTTAAAATTTACCTGAGGTCTGTATTTCAGAAATACAAGTGTTGCAAAACTTCAAACTGACAAATAAGAAATTGATGACTTGTACCTCTTTACCAAAACGCCATTGATTTGTGAACTTATCAATTCATTCATCTTCCAGTCCCGTAAAGAGATATTCAGCATTTTTCTGTGTACGGTCTGCTGTGTCACTCTAAAGAGTTTTCTAACAATGGTAATAGTAAGAAGTATCCACACTTTCCATAAAACGTTATAAGGACAGATGTTATAAGGTTCTCCTATACTTTTGACTCATGTCAACACACTAACTTCATTTCATTCAAAAAAGCAATTAAACCCGCCCTTTTTCACGCCAAATTTTGTAACACAAAAGTTATTACAAAAAAATAAGAACACTTCTTGATTAAAAAATATTAAGATACATTATTCTACACGTCATCATTTGCGATTTACTCGGTTCGATCTTCCCGGCTCAATAAGATGTGCTACATCCTTTCCAATATTTATGAATTAACTAAAGCATTATTTCTCTTCAAAATATTTCTCTTCCTCAGCTTCCACACAATCCCCATCCTTACCCTTATTTTCCTTGAAATTCATCTTAAATTTCGAGTTTTTTTCACAAATATTGTTTTATACTGAAATGATTTGGACATGAATGAATGAGTTAAAATATACTAACAAAACCAATAAACTGCAACAAATGTGAGTGATAACTATAAAAAAGGAAAACCAAGTAGAGTTTGGTTGGATTAAGTGAATGATATTTTGAAAGAAGAAACCGTAGAAAGTCAGAGAAATCGTAGGATGGGTGTAAAAGAGGCAAAGGATGTATTTCAAGATAAGAAAATCTGGCGCTATGCATTATCTGCTTACCCTAACAGGAAGATGGCGTGATGATATGTTAATATGTATGTATGTGTTTTGATACACTATATTCAAGAAAATATCATGGATATCTATAATAATTATGAAAGAAAAGCTGATTTGTTGGAATAAATAGCTTAAATAAATCTAATAAATATTTTTGCATAAAAATATTCAATAAACAAATATTAACATAAAAAACTATTAACTATGCAAATGTTAAATGAAGTGAAAAAAACGTTGAAAAGTTAAACAATTAGAATGAAAAATGAACAAATATTTAAAAACAACAAGAACGGAATTCAGCACATACTATTATTATAGTACTATATGAAGTGTGAAGGGTCAGAGAATGGACATACTCGTACGTGTATACACATACGAGTACACCCCTTTAAGAATGTACTCGTGTGTGTGTATAATAGCAAACTCTTTGTTGATTGGCTAATTTTTGTTTCATTGTATATATTTATTTACATGACAAGTTATTGTATTGTAAATAGTCTATGAAAAACAACAAAATAAATACGGGTAATTTAAGTATATTATATGGACCTGGGTTTGCTTCCTTAACTTTTAGTGCCCTCAGTAAACTGGGTTTAAGCTTGTATATTTTATTGCCCTCAGTAAACTGGGTTTAACACTTGCCTAACTGTGCTAAAAAAAATCCGCCAACCACGGTCCTGGACGCTAAGCAAAAAATGTATATTTTAAATTAAAATTATGCAAAATCTGCTATGGTATTTTTTGTAATTAGCTATAAAAATCCTTTTATTGTGTATTAAAACGTCGAATAATCGAATACAATATAAGTCCTGGTCACTCGCTATCCATCACAGGGAGGCAAGTGTTAAGTCTGTATCTTTTAGTGCCCTCAGTAAACTGGGTTTCAGCCTGTATCTTTTAGTGCCCTCAGGAAACTAGATTTAAGCCTGTATATTTTAGTGCCCTCAGTAAACTGGGCTTAAGCCTGTATCTTGAGGACATATAAACATGAAAAAATAAGTTGATGCTTGTTGCCGATTGTTTATCAATTATTTAATCTCTTTCACAAACTCTCAACTTAATAAGTTGCAAGACTTAATTATAGTATATGTTTGTTCCACGTGAGTCAACCCTTCATTTCACAAACTCTCAACTTAATAAGTTGCAAGACTTAATTATAGTATATGTTTGTTCCACGTGAGTCAACCCTTCATTTCACAAACTCTCAACTTAATAAGTTGCAAGACTTAATTATAGTATATGTTTGTTCCACGTGAGTCAACCCTTCATTTCACAAACTCTCAACTTAAAAAAGTTGCAAAACTTAATTATATGTTTGTTCCACGTGAGTCAACCCTTCATTTACGTCATTATTTTAGATAAATCAAAAGTGCCAGACAAATACTATATGTACCTCATCGTAGATAAAGATTGATTTCAGTGGCGTATTAATGAACTGAGCTATTAATATCGCAATAATTTTCACAAGGAATGACTTTGTTGAATGCATATTCCAATATCTTCTATAGCGCGGTGGATTAATTAATAATTGAACTCCTTAATAATTTTGTAGGTATAATATAACCACTTTGTAAAGAAGGATAAGCTACATTGTTCCTGTTGTCATAATATTTTTAATAATTAGGTTTATCCTTTTAGATGGGATTGGGTTAAACCTGTATCAAGTGTAAAACAAAATAATAAAAAAAAACAATGGGCATTTACCATACAATACAAAAAGTAACTTGACCCAGTAAACAATACACCGGTCCAATTCTAACTCATCGTGATAACAGACACATCAGACAATGGGGATGATAGAACCCATCACTCATCACATTTATCATAATGTGATCGCTCAGCAATCGTTTTAAACTCTCCCCGCAACAATCGTTCAAGTGTAGAAAAACGTGATTGAATTAGCGCTGCGAGGAGTGATGTATCGGCTGGAGGGTTGAAATGACGGAGGAAGAGCATGACCGGATAAGGCAGGCGAGGGTAGCGGAGCGGGTGAGGAATACGAGCAGGATGGGGAGGTTATCAATCACTGTATATCCGATTGCCCTCAAACAAATGATATACGAGGATGGACCAACTGGACAAAGTCTACGAGACTCTTTATATAACTTTGTTAAGCAAAAAAAGCTGAGATATCTAAAAATCTCTCGATAAGCCAACATAAAATCGTAAAAAAAATAAAGCACTGAAAAATTCATGAAGCTTTGTTTACTTTAAATATGGAAAAAAATATTTTCAGATTTGTCCCAACATTTGAGGGTTGCGGGTTCAACTCCAGATAGTTTTAAAAAACGGATCCAATTTAGTATTTTCTTTAGATCTTTACAATGTATTTGATGTTGGTTGGAAAACATTGCCATATACTCTTACCTGCCGGATTGTACTGCAGACAACGAAACTAAAATACGATAAAACACTATCGAATCGTGGTTTCGGAGAAGAATTTCATCTTAAAGTATTATTGTAATAATTTAAAGAATGATTTAGAGATATATAGTGGTATTGCTGCTAAACTAATGGCTCGGTCCTGCGACACTCCAACTGTTGGCCTCTCTAGATGAAATCGTGGTGGACCGGACATATGATGCGCATGGCTGATTCTAAGCTCCCAAAACTCGTTTTATACGGGGAAGTAATAGGCAAGTAAAAGTCGAGGATGCGCTTTAAGGACATCCAGCGAGAGTCACTGAATTTACGCTGGACGCCTGAAATCAAGGAGCAGTTGACACAAGATCGTGGATGTGAAGAGCAATTTGTTCTCTAGTTGGTGGTGTCTCAACAGCTAGACGTGTGAGTGTTGTCAAACGGCTAAACAACATCAACATGTGACGTCTGCGGAAAGGAATGTTCGCCTATGATCGGATTATTCTCTCACAGAAGGCCACAAGATCGATATATGAAGGAGCAGCTCGAGATTGACGTTGGAATGATGAGGATATCCTCGACTACAAGGTTCAGCAACTACATCGATTAAATGCTGCTAATTTTCAACTGATAGTGCACTTTTTGAGTGTGGCGTTGAGTGGTTTGTTTACTCTAAAAACACAAACAGGAAAAATTCAAAGAGAAAACCTGCATTTACCTTAGAATCCTTTCAAAATTTCTTCCTTACCCTCAGTAAATCTGGACAATAATTGTCCAGATCCGGACAATAACTGGGATTTTCTGATTAAAGTAATTATGATAACATAAAAATGGGCCTCTCTGTTAAAAATAGTGTACGACTATGCAGTGCAGAACTAAATTCTGAAATCGTTTATATTTCTAAAACAGTTGTTGCATCTGCAAGTCAATAAGTTGTATCCCCAACCACTTTGCTGGTATCATTCAAACCCTTCTGAAAACTAATAACGACCAATTGGAAGCTTTAACGTCTGTCCTCGAAAGATAATAAAAATAACTGTGTAACCTTTTTATAGTTTGATATAATAAACGAAACACTTTGCATGCAGTACTATTATTTTTAAGATTAAAAGTTCATAATTTATTTAAAAATGAGGAACATTTTTATGTTTTCAAATAATGTGTAGCTTATACCTTATTTGATTATTAGCCATCTTGTTAAATTTCTAACACAAATCACAAAAAATTTATCGCCTCTACAACATCCATAAACCTTCTCATTAAACTCCTACAATTTCTATAACCTTTTACGTTTCTTTCCATCAAAATATTATACACTTGATCCAACCATACTTTCCCTGGTTTTTATCTATCACGTATTCCACTCACATTTTACAAATCATCTCAGCGTGCTCTCATCTCTTCTTCATCTTATTCAACACATAAGTTCAAATTCGTCTCTTATCAGTTCATCCTATATTCTCTCATACATCTTATTAATTTATTTATTATAAAGAGTTTTATTAAATAGCATCCAACAGTTAAGTTTTAATTTATTTAAAAATAATTGCTATTTTAATTTTTTTCGATCGATCGATGAAAAACTTTGATTCAACTTACGATTCGTAAAATTTATTTTTCATACACATATTGAAATTAATTTATTTCAGAATAACTTAAGAATTACTCTTCTTAATAAATGTTGAACATTAGAAAACACGATCACTTCTATGGGGTGGAATACAACAAACTTCAGTGTATTTGACTTTTTGCGTCATATAAGTCAGTGTTCCCCAACCTGTTTAGACCTGTGGACCGGTAAAAAAGGAAAATGTTTTCGCGGACCACTAATACTGAAATAAAAATTGTTTTTTTATTTAATATTTTTTAAATCTTATATTGTGACAGATGGACATATGTAACTATAATTGACAAATATACATATAACAGTTAAACAATTTTAATTGTAACATTGTCTGATACAATTAAAATTGAACAAAAACCATGGGGTTTTTGCAACAAACTAATGCGAAACCTGCTGTTGCATCTTTGCTAATATATTGGATATTCTTGGCTGCAGTGCTGTCTCTGACAGACAAAGTGCCGCATTCACGTCCAGTATATTCCTTTGTTTCGATTTTATTGAGGACATGGATGAAAATCCTATATTTAATATTTTTGCATGGCGAATTTCTTGAAATTTGGCATACTGTTTGCGGCCCGGCGGAAAGTTTCTGCGGCCCGGCACCGGGCCGCGGACCACCGGTTGGGGAACACTAGGGGATATTCTGCGTTTAAATATTTCATCCACTAAGAGATGTTATCTTATATTTTCTCAATATTTTTCTCCAATTAAGGCTTAAAGAAATAAATACGGAAGAGCTAACTTCACATTTGGTGGGCATTTCCTTGTTTGTTTCAGCAATCCTCATTTTTTAGTGATATCTTTCTTAACAAACGTTACTCCCACAAAATGAACTATTCGATTATAAAAATGTTCGCCGTTTCATTGATTAAAAAAAGTAAAATATAAAGACTGTTTATTATCATGAGCAGCTGAGAAATGAGGTAATACAGACAAATTGATAAAATAAGAAACACCTGTATCCGAGAAATCTTTAAAAGGAGGATGGTTTCAGATTGAGAGAACAACGATGAAGTTACTAATCTGCGCACGCAGAATGGATGAACATGCCTCGAACTCTCTATGTCATGATGAACGGAAGACCGAGAGTGATTATCTTCCTGGAAGGCAACTTGAAAGTTGGATAAACAGTTGAAAGACAATTTGTCAGGAAAAGGGCAACATTGCTGATTACCAGACCCTGAATTTTGAAGAAAAAAATGAACAACTGAAGTCTCATTTTTATGTTTTTTAGTTATATTTTATTTGTTTATAAAACATACATCTTTCATTTATTAAAATTCACCTGAATTGAGTTAATTATATAAGAATATTTTGTTCCTAGTTTAACTATTCATTCGTTTTTTCATGCATCATTTGTAAAATATATCTGTATCATGAATAGTTTTTTTAAGATCTCGGTTATCTTGTATTACACAATTGTTTCTGCGATATGTAAAGAACATTTAAGTGCCGTTTATTTTCTTAAAATATCACTTAAAACACGAACGCGAAATGCGTCTTGAATACTTTAACTAAGATTCAAGACAACAAGAAAAATAGGCACGTTATAAAAATGTTAAATAGTTTTAAAAGCTCACTTCCCAAAATATTATGATAAACACAATACTACTCCGAGGATTCACCATATCAAGAGATAACTGAGAAAAATAGATAATTTAATGTCGGCTGAGTGATTGTTTAAAACTCCGGCAGATGTTGCACGAAAGCTGTGCAGATGGTATCTGGATTCCATTTCGTTCCAATTCTTCCTTCTTATTCTTATTCTTGTCGGCTCTCAGATACACTCGTTTCTCTCCCGGCTCTCTAAATTTATATAACATCATTTGTCTTCGCGACAGGAGGACTCGGGAGAGACGAGAGTAGAACTGAGAGAGACACGACACTGGAAAATTTATATACTTTTTGAAAAACAATAAGAATAAAAAAAATTTGAGTGAGACTGATGAACTAATAAATACTTAAGTAATACAAGGGAGCAGGGAGCAGGAAGCACACCAGTCGTACTTCAGTTTCTAACTTTCACATTTTTTTGTTAGCTTTTTTACTTCTTTTCCAGATAATTTAAAAAGTATCCTTAAGTTTCCTCATGGAGAATTTACCCACAAAGAAACAAACCAGAAAAAATATTTGAAGGCAACACACATATCAATATCACATTACTACTAAAAAATTGTCCAGAAAGATCAACGATTAGGAGATGAATAGCACGTTTTCTGCAGCAAGGATGAGTACATAATTTTTTTCGAGCTTACAGTCTGCTTATTATCTACACTAATGAGAATATTATATTTTTAAATGCAGTTGGTGCAAGAGAAAGATTGAATAAGATTGTCAACAACCATTGGATCGTGAATTATGAGTGAACACGTGTTTAAATATGTATGGATTCAGTAGAATAAATTAAGCTTAAGATTCTTCTTAAGATCAATACTGGTTTATTATATTTTTATATAGGGTGTTAACATAAGTTGTGTCCGTTTTTTCCAATTTAAAAATGAGCACTAAAAGTAAAACAAAATGGTAAATATTACACGTCATTCGAAAGAAAATTTTCTGCTCTACAAGATATTGTGTTTGCTTTTACGTTACGTATATTATTTTATTTGATTACAAGCCTTCAAAATGGAATGGCAAGTAGACGAAAGTGAACATTTTCGACACCTCCTTCTGTTCGCGTTCAATCGAGAGAATAAAGCTGCTCGCGATATTTGCGAAGTGTACGGTGAAGATGATATGAATAAAAGGACAGCTCGTCGATGGTTTTTGCGTTTCAAAGACGCTAATTTCGACCTGAAAGACATGGAGCGTTCCGGACAACCAGTGGACTTCGGTGAGGACCGCTTAAACTATATTATTCATGAAGCCACCTAATATTTTAACGACAGTTGTACGTTGTAATGTGACAATAGGGTAAACATATGTCTGGTTGAATAATAATAATATTAAAAAGGTAATTTATATAGCGCCGTTTAAGAGGCAAACTCTGGAGGAAAAAGGAAAAAAAAGTGGCTGGTGCCATTAAATAAAGTTCTTCTTTGCATCTGCACATGTTCATAAAAACATGTTGGTCAAGAAAATCGCAGAAAACTTACCAAGAGTGGCGTATCACAAATAAACATTTGTAGGTCTTGCGATATGTGATGTTAGCGAATATCAATTTAAAGTAGATGGTAATGAAAATATAAATTACTCATTTTCAACCTAAAACGAATCATTGATTGCATTTTCCACGTTTCCGCACAGACAAGGTATAGACTCCCTGATAAGGCGCGTTGGAGTGGGGAATAGAAGGGGGCTAGCACGTAGTGGGGAGGTCAGGTTGGGTTGAGGAATACAAAGACCAAATTCTTTCCATCTTTCGATGTGACTGAATTTCTTTACTCTAAGCAAACAAGCACGTTGTACGGTACAAAACTTAGATGTTCTTTATATTGAGGAAAAATACAATAAAAAATCGAGTATGTAGATTAAAACAATTCTTTCCTAAGGTTTTCTGAAAAAATATGAGTTTAATTTGCTCTTTAAATCTTATTATCATCTTAGCCCTACAACTCAGAATAGATCATGGCTGCCTGCAAAATTATCTGATACTTACAGATTTCTCTGAGTAGCATACTATAGTTCTTCCCATTGATTATACGGAGTGAGTGGCAGTTCTTTGTCACACCATCCAGCCATCTCTATCACATCAGTTTTGGTCTCCTTATTCCCTTATACCCCATCGGATAGCAGAACAAAGGCATCCTTGCAGGGTCAGTGCCTTTCATGCAGTATGAGTTCTCAAATCAGCGCAGTCGAGCAACTCGTATGATTTTTTATTCGTTACCTTCGGTACACAGCGTGTGGAGCTTTTCGTTTTATCTATATCTCTTTGCGCTTTTATTATTAAATAAATTGAACCTTGTGTTCTTTAAAGATTACTTATTATACATGCAACATTTATTTTGTATACACCACTACCTGGATCTTTTATTTCTGCAAGGCAATTTCTACCAACCAACAAAAAAAAATGTAAAAAAGTCAATTGGATAAGATTTTAAGGAATATTTTACCATGTGCTTTGCTTTATGATGGCGGCGTTTTGAAAATGTTGCAGTTTTCATCTTCACGGCTTGTTTGTTGTCAACTTCGCCATGGACCTTTTTTCAGGACAAAAATCCAGTCCGGTATTTACTTAGGGCCCATTAACACATATTTGTGGTTGATTGGAAGAGATTGCCATACGGCAATAAGCTAATCAGGTAAAAAAAACGCAAAAGTATCAAAAAGTACGTAATAAGGTCGTTTATACAGTGTACAATGGAATTTTGTATCGTTACACATATAAACAACCTTATTACATATTTTTGTGGTTCCATAGAGCAGAGCTTCCCAATCGGTGTGTCGCGACCGATTTAAAAGTTTACCACAATATATTGCCACGTATAGTAAAATTCAAACGTCTGCTCAACCTCACGGGATTCGTTGCATTTGACGCGATGACATTCCCATTTAATGAACGCATCCTTCTGTCACTAATAATAACGTTCAAGCAAATCAATCAAAAGTCTGTTATTATTTCTAATAGCGCTCCAAAAGAAATAAATGAAAATAAAGTAAAACTAATTCTTTAAATATTTTAATCTGTCAATAATAATGGGTTTGGATCCCGAGATAGAATGCCTTTAAGGAGAGTCTGTACTGTAAATGGGTTCGGATCCCGAGATATAATGCCCTTGAGGAGAATCTGTTCTGTAAATGGGTTCGGATCCCGAAATATAATGCCCTTGAGAGTCTGTTCTGTGAATGGGTTCGGATCCCGAGATAGAATCCCCTTGAGGAGAATCTGTTCTGTAAATGGGTTCGGATCCCGAGATAGAATCCCCTTGAGGAGAATCTGTTCTGTAAATGGGTTCGGATCCCGAGATAGAATCCCCTTGAGGAGAATCTGTTCTGTAAATGGGTTCGGATCCCGAGATAGAATCCCCTTGAGGAGAATCTGTTCTGTAAATGGGTTCGGATCCCGAGATAGAATCCCCTTGAGGAGAATCTGTTCTGTAAATGGGTTCGGATCCCGAGATAGAATCCCCTTGAGGAGAATTTGTTCTGTAAATGGGTTCGGATCCCGAGATAGAATCCCCTTGAGGAGAATCTGTTCTGTAAATGGGTTCGGATCCCGAGATAGAATCCCCTTGAGGAGAATTTGTTCTGTAAATGGGTTCGGATCCCGAGATAGAATCCCCTTGAGGAGAATCTGTTCTGTAAATGGGTTCGGATCCCGAGATAGAATCCCCTTGAGGAGAATTTGTTCTGTAAATGGGTTCGGATCCCGAGATAGAATGCCCTTGAGGACAGTCTGTTCTGTAAATAACGCTTTATAAATTGTTATTTTATTATTATTCTTACCATTCTTGGAGATGACCTCTGTGGCTTAGTAAGATCCCTATCTTCCTGCCCGGATGTCGCGGGTTTGATTCATGTTGAAACCCAGATAAAAACAAAAATCTGGTGTGGTTTTCACTTGAGGCATCTTTAACCTCATTTTGGTTAGTTGAAAGAGATTGCCACGTGGAAATAAACACGCTTAATTGTACTGGAGATAGCGAAAATTTCACATTAATGATTATTATCAACGAAGTATTTCATTGGTTTGGGTTGTAAACTATGATTTTACAAAAGAATAAATTGCGTGTTACTTTCGCTTCTAATTTGCTTTTCAAGCTTGACATTTGTTAATATAAAAACTTGTTGAGACCTTTAAGATTGTTTCAAATTAAAAAATACCTACTAAATAACATTAAATGTATTATTTCACTTTAAGTCCGTGCGAAACTTTCACGGCTTGATGAAATCCGTTTTATTGAAATTTAAAGACCTGTGGGAGGAAACAGATGCAACGGGGACTTCGTAAAATAGAAATACGGCTACTGAAGAAACGTATTAGATTTACAGAGTAACAGAGCTGACACGGAATGGACACAGAGCTCTTTTTAAGGAGAATTTCATTTCAAAAAAGTTCTTTTGCTGGAGTTAAACGAGTCTTGCCGAAAGTTGTTGGATCAGAAAATTCTTTAGAATCAATTCTGGTTAAATTGGTTTAAAACTCGCGATCAAAAAGTATTCAAACAAAAAAATATATTTGCATGTATATATGTATATATTATAATCTCTCTAGGACTCATTCTGTAAGAATGAGACAAAAGCTTTAGACAACGCAAAGCATCATAGGAGAGGTGCATGCTGGGTGAACAGGAGAGACCGCAAAGCATCATAGAGAGGTACATGCTGGGTGAACAGGAAAGACCGCAAAGCATCATAGAGAGGTACATGCTGGGTGAACAGGAGAGACCGCAAACGCAATGATAAGTTATAGAGGGCACAAAGATGCTAAAGTGAAAGTCGGCTGGGCACGTCGCCCGAACAACGGACCAACATTGGACGTATGAAGTAATCCAGTGGTACCGAATAGGCAGCAATAGGCCTGTTAGAAGACCAAAAACACGCTGACTGGAAGAAATACTAAAGCAAGCAACGGTTATGTAACAGCAGTGCGCCAAAGACAACTTGAAAAGGCCTAGATTGTTGGAAAAAACTTGAAAAATTATATATATATTTTGCAACTAATTCTCACAATATAACCAAACATCTCTCAAGATCCATTTCCTTATTTTATATACAACCATTACCTCTAAGAAATGATCTCCATAACCTAGTTGGTAAGACACGTGTCTTCCAACTAAAGAGTGGCATATTCGAAACTCTTTGGAACTCACTTTTTCGCAAAGGATTTCAATATATTTTCACTTAAGGACTCTTTTAACATCGTCTTGGTTGATAAAATAAGTTTGCCACTTAGCAATTAGCCTGTCAGATTGTAATAAACAACGAAGTCGTAAAACAATACAAAACAGTTATCTCGTATCTAACGTAAGTACCTGAATTGATCTACTCGATAATCCATAGACAACTTAATGTTGTCAAATAAACTGTAATAATCTATTTAAAACCTAATCATAAACCAATCAATAAAAATATATTAACCCACATTTTATTTGTTAGAGGCCGTGGTATATCGGTTAGCATTCCCTTTAAGCAAGCGAGTGTCCCAAGATCGATTTTTTGCTAATTCACATCTGGGTTGGTTTTACTCTTAAAAAGTTTTACAACTGAATTCATGTTTTACTGTTGCTTATACGTTGTTAAATATAATTTCTCATAGCACTATAAAGCAACACAAAAATAGCGCTTCATTAAAAAAAATCAAATTACCAAAATAACAAATATCGGCGTCCGTGGTTTAACATTCCTACTAAGCAACCGGGCGCCCCGTGATTCCTGGCGGATTTACTTCTGGACTTATTTTACTCAGAGACCTGTTCAAATCTGATTTTTTTTTGTTTTTTAGCTTATACGTTGCATACTACAAAATGTATTGTGCCCCTAAGCAATACAAAAATAACGCTATTTAATTATCTTCGTGAAAAAACTACAGTAGATTAAACTGGTCGATCCTCTTTGGAACTTTGATTTCCTTGTCAAGGTTACTTTGAATTTGATCTGTCGATACTGAATTTGTTGAAGTGCGTCAGTTTGATTACAATACACCAATAAACGCAAACACGTCTTCCATCCGCAAGATGACATATACTCATACTTGACCACGAGGGACTGCCATTGTATTGTATAAACCCACCACGTTTAACTATTTATAACGGGAGTCTAAAACAATCCAAAACAACAAAAAAGGGAATATCAAAATTGAATGTTTTTTTTCATTGTTGATTAATATTGGCACATTGAGCCTTGGCAGGCGCGTCTGACACATGCTCGGTATTTATTCTCTGGCCATGTCAATGTCATAACTGTCACGTCGGTTATGATAAAAGTGGACTTCATTTCAAATATATTTTATGATCACCCTATACGTTCCATCAGGAACACTGGGATATCACAAAATGCCTTCATCCAGTTACGTCTTCTCACGTTATAAGACTGTACACATTTATGTAAAGAAAAAGGTAATTTAAACAGCGCCGGTTAAAGAACAGATTCTCCCCATGGACACTCTAAACCACTGTTATTAACGAATTAAAAATATATATACACATAAGTTGGGTGTAAAAGGATAGGAAGGTAGGGGCTGCAGCCATGATATGAACATGTGCATTTGTTCTGAAAAACATATTTGGTAAGAAATTGCGTAACTGATAAGGAATCTTTGAAGATCTTCCGAAGTGCAACAGTAATGTATTCATTCGGCTTAAGGTGTAATGTTTATTTATATGTCCACCATATAACACGAACTTCAAAGTCTAGTTGCTTGTTTAATTTTCATTGAAAATCAAATAAAGTAAAAGGATTCTAGTCTAGTTTTTACTTTAGGTAACTTTAACATCTTTGCGGTTAGCTGTAAGAGATTGCCACATGATAATGGGCCCGCCAGGTTGAACATTATATAGTTAAAGGGTAATCCAATACAATCGCAAAATTCCTACCCTTGTGTGTATAAATTCCTTACAACAAATCAGAAATATATTAAAAAAGCCAGAAGTAAAAACAAGGTTAATACTTTTTAATAAATATAAATGGACATTAATGAGAATCGAACCCACAACGTCTGAGTTTTAGCCATTATCGATAGACTAAAAGTATTACAAAATAAATAAACATTATATATTGTTAGTTGTTTTATCAAACGCTGTTTATTCCACTTTATATAACGGTATAACCCTACCGGTTTCGAGGTGCACACCTTGTTTATGCTCCCTGGATGACAAGTTAAAAACCCTCGAAACCGGTAGGGTTATACCGTTATATAAAGTGGAATAAACAGTGTTTGATAAAACAAAGTGCAATGTATTTAAACCTCCACAATGTTAATGCCTTAAACATAAATAATATTTATTTTATTTTATTTAACACTTTTATTGAAAATACAATCTGGCGGGCTTATTGCCAGGCGGCAATCTCTTCCAGCCAATCAGACAAAAGTAAATGAAGCAAGTTACGTGGTCGCATAAATCATTCAAATAACTATCCATCCCCACGAAATCCATAAAAATATACATGAGCACATGCTCACGAACCCCACAAAGACGGACAATGACCCGAACATTATTTTTTATATAAAGTGAGATATCATCAATCAAAACGAAAGGAAGGAATGGTGGAGAGGAAAGGAAAAGAATAATCAGGAATGAAACACGTTATTTAACTGACTAGAAATTAAGAGTTTTTTCAGTAGCTTCTTAAAGCGAGTCTTATATTGGTTAACGGAGCGAGTCTTATATTGGTTTGTAACTGATTCCAGAGTCTCACTGCATGGACAGTAAAGGATGACGTAAAGAAAGAGGAGCGGTGAACTGGAGTCACGGTATCACGGAGGTCATAAATCATTTATACATGCAGTGTATGATATATTAAGATGCTTTCCATCGTTTAAATCTCGCGGCGTGATTCTCTCTTTGAATAACACAGGCATTTTTTCTACCTCGTTTTCAAGATCATAAGAAGCCTATAACTTTGGTAATATCTACGAGTAACATTTAAAGATACATTTATACCATCACGCCGTTACCCTGTCGTAGTAGGTACAGTGGACATAATCAGACTTTCATATCGTGATACACATACTTTGTCTCATCTACCTCCATACATTTTATCATACAACTAATATTCTTTAAAAATATACACACCTAACAATAGAATACAATATTAATAACCAGTGAATTGAATTCATTGTAGCCTGTAATCAAGTAGAACAATGGATCCATCACTTTCCTCGCTACTGCCCCTAGAAGCCTCTCCCCTGACGGAGCAGAACCTTCGTCAGTCAACGGACATTTCACCCATCAAGCTAAGCAGCCCACCCTATTAGCTCTTTCTAACTAACCTACAGAGTTGGCTTCAAATCGCACAAAGACCGTCTCTAATTCGGAGGTAGGTATTTCAAGTTAGAATTTAAATGTGTATTAAAACTAAAAGTGAACGATCATTATTGCCATCACACTATGTGATCGAGACAATGAAAATCGCACGACCATTTAAGAACTGATGATATTGAGAATTCATCGGTAAGAAGCAATCTAGAGTATACCTTTGTAATATCGAACCTTTACTATGGGCTGCTCGTTAGTTTATCTGAGTCGATCCAATGGTGATTTTTTAGGTTCTGTGCCACAGAGAGGCGTTGCTAAATATTTTTAGGTCGTTCAGTGATAGATTGTATTTTTTTCGATATTCAATCACTTGAGGTAGGTGGATCTTGTATTTCTATTTAAAATCTTGAATGGTTTATAGACTCACCTATGACTCTGGAGCGAATTGATTTAAACGTCCTTCTCGCTCTCTTAGAAGATCTGGCTTGTGCAGTTGAGCTACATTTAGAAGGAACATCGGCATTTACTATACAGTTGTAAGAATGTGTCGTGAATACAGTGCGGTAGCTGACTCGTCCAACAATCTCAGAGTTTAGCAGGATGGTGACTTAATTCACTGAGATACTATAATACATATATAATTTGTAACATGTCCACTGGCCTGCTCACATGACGGGACGGTGCTTTAAATAAACACTGGTATGTTATCTGGGATTTTAATCCTTGGAATTATTTATATTGTAGGGACTACGGTCGTCCCTGAATATTGTCAACACGCACGGTCAACGACCGACGAAACGACCTTCGGACATGTCCAAAGGTCGCATATCAGAACATTGATATTGTTTACCCGCAAATACTATTGACGATACATTCCACAGTAGAAAGAGAACGCATCGCGTTGTCTCGCCGTTTTCGCCAACAAATTATCTACCCACAATATTATTCGTGACGTCTGCAATATTTCGATTAACCACCTCGGCACGCACAGAGGGAGATAAAAATATATTGCGGGCGCACTCACGCGCCCCGTTCTGAAATGTATATATACCTACTTACCGATAAATAAAGGATCACTTATCATTAATCATTTGACCATTCGTCACTGTTTACTATTCATTGATTATTCACTCTCACTTTCCGCATTGCTAATCGACGTATTTTATTTTAAATACCAAACAATCAAAATCATCAGCACGTCCAACAAGGACATCCGCTAAAATATATTTTGTTTTGTGGTAATCTTAATTTATTCCTGTAAGGGTTCTTTTAAATAAAAAAAACTTTAATTGGAGTAGTCAAAGTTAAACAAATCACTTGATACACTCCAGGTATGGGATGTACTCGTATCCCCCATATTGACGCAGTTTGGTTGCACTGCAGTGAAAAGGTATTTCACCTAAAGTTTTTACTTCCTTTAACTTTGGGATAGGAGGTAGAAATACATGAACCGCGAATAATATAATTGATGAAATGACAGATTAATTAAAAATTAGATACTTATTCTTATTAGGAATTCCGCAAAGTTAAATCTGAAATATTTTACAAATCATTATAATCGATTCTTTCAAAGGCGTTTTAATTCCTTGCCACCGCTCCAGTCCTCTAATCTGTTACATTGTACAATAGAACAATAATACTTGTATCGGCTATTATCCACCTCGTGTTCTATCCATGGAACATTCAGTCGTGTAAAGCCATTCACGGCCATCAATAGAAATGTACAGCCGTGTATAGCGAGTTGTAGCGGCAGAACGGCGCGAGGAAGGGAAGTGGAGCAGGCCTCATCCAATTTAGTCCGAGCCAGACCCTCGTCCAATATCAGGCTTTATTGTTGTGTTGTATTTGTCGCTTTCGCAAATCTATTTTTAAACGTTCAATCTCACCTTTCTCATCCCCCATTAAATTTCCCCTTTACAGGTAACAAGCTAAAATTACCCTTTATATTGTTTCAAATACATCATTTTAATTGAATAATTTGTCAGACAAAGCAGATACACCTCGCTGGACATCGTTTGAAAACTTATTTAACGAACATTCACCATCGTCATTATCATAACCTTTGGTGTTCAATGCTATGAACAAACAGGTTCTTCGATATTACCAGATTTTTTTTAGATGTTAGGAAATCTCGTCTCAGGTTGAAGTGGAGAGCTGCAAATACAATACTTTAGAAATATTTCGACAAAACGTTTTAGATAGCGGGGTTTCTTCTGTACAGTCTTCAGGCAAATCTCCGACTAGGTAAACTTTTCAATAAACTTGAAAAATTCCCTTGTTTTCTGTACATCTTTTCTAAGTTAATACGTTGAGTTTATTGCAAAACACTCTCAAGGTGATCTTAATAATTGGAAACGAGCGCTTTATTAAACCTTGTTTTCTGTACATCTTTTCTAAGTTAATACGTTGAGTTTATTGCAAAACACTCTCAAGGTGATCTTAATAATTGGAAACGAGCGCTTTATTAAACCTTGTTTTCTGTACATCTTTTCTAAGTTAATACGTTGAGTTTATTGCAAAACACTCTCAAGGTGATCTTAATAATTGGAAACGAGCGCTTTATTAAACCTTGTTTTCTGTACATCTTTTCTAAGTTAATACGTTGAGTTTATTGCAAAACACTCTCAAGGTGATCTTAATAATTGGAAACGAGCGCTTTATTAAACCTTGTTTTCTGTACATCTTTTCTAAGTTAATACGTTGAGTTTATTGCAAAACACTCTCAAGGTGATCTTAATAATTGGAAACGAGCGCTTTATTAAACCTTGTTTTCTGTACATCTTTTCTAAGTTAATACGTTGAGTTTATTGCAAAACACTCTCAAGGTGATCTTAATAATTGGAAACGAGCGCTTTATTAAACCTTGTTTTCTGTACATCTTTTCTAAGTTAATACGTTGAGTTTATTGCAAAACACTCTCAAGGTGATCTTAATAATTGGAAACGAGCGCTTTATTAAACCTTGTTTTCTGTACATCTTTTCTAAGTTAATACGTTGAGTTTATTGCAAAACACTCTCAAGGTGATCTTAATAATTGGAAACGAGCGCTTTATTAAACCTTGTTTTCTGTACATCTTTTCTAAGTTAATACGTTGAGTTTATTGCAAAACACTCTCAAGGTGATCTTAATAATTGGAAACGAGCGCTTTATTAAACCTTGTTTTCTGTACATCTTTTCTAAGTTAATACGTTGAGTTTATTGCAAAACACTCTCAAGGTGATCTTAATAATTGGAAACGAGCGCTTTATTAAACCTTGTTTTCTGTACATCTTTTCTAAGTTAATACGTTGAGTTTATTGCAAAACACTCTCAAGGTGATCTTAATAATTGGAAACGAGCGCTTTATTAAACCTTGTTTTCTGTACATCTTTTCTAAGTTAATACGTTGAGTTTATTGCAAAACACTCTCAAGGTGATCTTAATAATTGGAAACGAGCGCTTTATTAAACCTTGTTTTCTGTACATCTTTTCTAAGTTAATACGTTGAGTTTATTGCAAAACACTCTCAAGGTGATCTTAATAATTGGAAACGAGCGCTTTATTAAACCTTGTTTTCTGTACATCTTTTCTAAGTTAATACGTTGAGTTTATTGCAAAACACTCTCAAGGTGATCTTAATAATTGGAAACGAGCGCTTTATTAAACCTTGTTTTCTGTACATCTTTTCTAAGTTAATACGTTGAGTTTATTGCAAAACACTCTCAAGGTGATCTTAATAATTGGAAACGAGCGCTTTATTAAACCTTGTTTTCTGTACATCTTTTCTAAGTTAATACGTTGAGTTTATTGCAAAACACTCTCAAGGTGATCTTAATAATTGGAAACGAGCGCTTTATTAAACCTTGTTTTCTGTACATCTTTTCTAAGTTAATACGTTGAGTTTATTGCAAAACACTCTCAAGGTGATCTTAATAATTGGAAACGAGCGCTTTATTAAACCTTGTTTTCTGTACATCTTTTCTAAGTTAATACGTTGAGTTTATTGCAAAACACTCTCAAGGTGATCTTAATAATTGGAAACGAGCGCTTTATTAAACCTTGTTTTCTGTACATCTTTTCTAAGTTAATACGTTGAGTTTATTGCAAAACACTCTCAAGGTGATCTTAATAATTGGAAACGAGCGCTTTATTAAACCTTGTTTTCTGTACATCTTTTCTAAGTTAATACGTTGAGTTTATTGCAAAACACTCTCAAGGTGATCTTAATAATTGGAAACGAGCGCTTTATTAAACCTTGTTTTCTGTACATCTTTTCTAAGTTAATACGTTGAGTTTATTGCAAAACACTCTCAAGGTGATCTTAATAATTGGAAACGAGCGCTTTATTAAATTACGTAATAAAAATGCTTGTATTATATAAAATGTAATATCCAGTCCAATGCCTAATATTGACACTTTAAAACCCGATCAAAATCAAGACAATCTTTATTAGTGCGTCGTTGAATTTTATTTTAGTAAAGGGTTTTTTTGAAATCGTTATATCTCATGAAACTTTATGAATAAATTAAAATACTTTAATGACTTAGCAAGTTAAAACCATCTCAAGGTGCTCTTTTTCATCATTTTTACACTATCATTCATTGACACACGAAATATTTATCTCAGTGCACGGATTTCCATCGTATTTTTTCTGCTCGTTCAATTAATGTCCACATTTCACTGCTATAATTTTGGTAATCCTATACGTACTTGCCTCGTCTATATCAAAACACAATAATACACATAAGATCTCTTACTTCTTTTTTTATTATTATAAATATTACAAATATCACAAATTATTATTTTAATTTTTTCGTTTTTTCCGCGGACATTTAAACGTTATTTCTCTAAACTGCTTAATGTAGTCTAATTACTTCTAGAACACTCGTCTTTAAAATTAGATGACACTTCAGTGTCATTCACAGTGCACAGTGCATTTCTGTTCCTAAGTGCATTCCAAATACATACGAGTACTTGTTAGCCGGAAAGGTAGAGAGAACTTTACACAAAAGCATTGCAGTGTTCTGATGCAAAACTAATGCCTTTTAATTGAACAGGCTCAATGGATTTCTATTGTACATAGTTAGTTATTCGAGGGTTTTAGTTTGCTACTCAAATAAACTATTCCCTCGTAAAATATTTGACGCCTGATATTTATGATCAATTTATTCACAAACCAGTATTGTTTCACTTTAGTTTAATATAACACAACCTCGTGAATTGATTGGCGTGTGGCAATATTTTCAAATAAACCAGAAATATCACTTAAGAGACCTTAAATGAAAACTAAATTGGAACCCTTTGGTAAAAACTGAGTACCATCGTTTAGCGGACCAGAAAGGTTTATAAACAAGCTTTGTCGTCATCCTTTACTGTCCATGCAGTGAGACTTTGGAACCAGTTATAAACCAATCTTAGACTCGCTCCGTCCATGGCACGCTTTAAGAAGCGACTGAAAAAACTATCAATTTCTAGTCAGTAATATAACGTGTTTCATTCCTGATTCTTCTTTCTTCTCCGCCATCTCTACCTTTTTCTTTGATTGATCTCATTCTTACTTTTACAACGAGTATGTACAAGTATATTGTTCAAATTTTATAAAAATGAATAATCATTTAACTATTTTTTTGTGACCCGCTTTATTTACTTTATCTGATTGGTTAGAAGAGATTGCCGCTTGGCAGTAAGCTCACCAGATTGTTTTTGCAATGAAGTGTTTACAAAATAAAATAAACATAAATAGTGTAAATAATTGAAACAAGTCAACCTTTCCAGAAATGGATATCTTTTCTTAATGCCTAATCCAACAGAACATTGTGCTATGAGCATGATTATGATGATTTTGAAAAGCTTTAAAATTTATTGAATAAGTCTAATTATCATTCTCTAAATTGATGACAATATCAAATAAATATAATGAAATAACTTGAGAATTCTCTAACAATACTTTTTCATCAGAAAAAAAAACTTTTTTAGCTTTGTACTCGTACAACCAACTCTGCATTATAAATTAACTTTTTAAAGTTAACATGTAGTCAAAGTTCAACTTTTAAGGCTTTGACGAAGAAAAAAAAAGCCTGCCGCTTTAATAGAATAACTCTACAGACTTATTCACTTTGTCACTTTATTTTCGTATAAATTGTTTGACATTAAGTATTCAGCGCCACCCTGTTCTTGTGCAGAACTGCCACCTTCAAGACTTGAAACGTTTCAATCTATATTGCCGTCAATGAGTAAGTGTTGTGTTTTATGTATTTTGTGTTGTGTAGTATGTTTATTGTGTCGTGCTTTCTTCATAAAGTGACACGCGACACTCAAAATTCAGTACGCCAAATCCCATGAATATTATGTTGAACATGGCTAAACAACTATTGACCCGAGAAAAATTCAAATATTATTTATTTTGTTAACGATTTGTTGAAGTAAAACAATAACAATCATTAATGATTAAAACACTTTACTTAGACTATTAAAGAAAAAGTGATTGAATAGTATTTTACTCGTTCAATATTTTAATGCACTTTTTGTAATACAATAAAATTGCTATAACTTTCAAAATTAATCTAAATTCGATGAACCAAAATATATATTTAATTAAATATTTAAACTTTGACCAAATAAATAAAATTACACTTTTCACTGATGGCGTAGGCACAGAGAACCCTATTCCCGTTTCTATCCAAGCACACGACTTTCGCGTCGCTTTCTCCACATTAATATATTCCCTTCATTCATGATTCTCTTTTCATTCATACATCTTTTTCGTTTATCTCCTTTCATTCATGATTCTCATTTTACTTTCTTTCAATATTTGCTCCACTTGAATATTCACATTTTACTTGAACTCACTCTTCTATATACTTTTATATTAGTTACTTCACTATCTTACTATCAATCGATTTATCTAAAATTTTCTTTACCCCTTCTTTAATATTTTTGATTTTCCATAAAATTAATCATATTTTTCTTCTTTATCTGGTTTAAGTCTAAGTTCCATTCGCATCCATCTCGATGAGCATTATAGCAAGTTTGTATTTCCCCCCGTTTAATATAACACAGCTGTTCTTTATCACCTTACTTGTACGAGTATAATCATAATAAAAGTACCATTTATTTCTAGATGAAGATTTAGTTTAAAGAGCTAACTCTTTATAATGGCGCGCTAACTCGGGATACAAACCCATTATTATTGACAGATTAAAGACGTTACAAAAATAAATAAAAATGAGTGAAGAGATTACCTATCTCTATGGTGGATGTGACCATAAGATTTGGTACTTCATAACACGTTTGTTAAAAAACTACAGAAAATTTACCAATTGAAGATGAACTACGAAGAACCTTTGTAGATCTTCCAATATAGTATAGGAACACATTCGTTGTGTATAGTGCTTCTACTTCATTATATTTGTAGATCTTCCATTATAGTATAGGAACACATTCGTAATGTATAGTGCTTATACTTCATTATATTTAAAAAAAATTAACTCCAAAAAATGCTTTTTTAAGAGTTTCCTTAAGCTGCACACTCCACTCACATTTTTAGCACTTAAAGACAGACTATTCCACACCACAGGCTCAGTGTGTACTTTCGTTATTAAGAAACGATATGTATTTTGTATTAGTTTAAAAAATATTCGTATTTCTCTTCTTTTAATAGCTATTAAAAAATGGTTTTTCAGTGATCTTACCACTATACCACGGAAGTCATCTATTTTACGTAACAAATGTCTTCCGACTCAAATATTAGGTATAATTATTCTTCGTGAATTATATATATATACGTACATACAGCATTTGAATATTGCCTTCTTTACTACATCACTTTAAAAAAATAATCTTTATTTTCGAAAACAGATGCCGTACTCGTAGAAAGATATACTCGTACGTCAGGGGGTGTGCTAAGTCCCGGTCTCACTACTCGTAAATATGCCACAGCTACAGAGTCTCGGTCTCATGTGGAAGGATGTGGAGTGCCGGACTGTGTACGTTAACTGGCCTGTGCCTCTGTATTACTGGTAGAACGTTTAAGGTTATGAGGATGGCATACTTTATAATGCTTGAAGATCCTTTTTCATTGTATTTACATACTGGCTTTTCAAAGATTTTGACATATTTACTACGATTATTAAAGATGTTAACCCCACCCCGTCTACACTGGTCTCGAGGGCATGTGACATTGTTTATAGCCAATAACAGATGTTTACTCTAAACAAAAGCAGTCTAGCAAACATTATAATATACATCTTCAAATAAAAGCAGTCTAGCAAACATTATAATATACATCTTCAAATAAAAAAAATTGATCTCAATTTTGAGATATAAGATTATTTATATAATTTTGTTTGATATTTATTTTAATTTAAAAATAACGTTTTTTTTTCATTTCGTTTGTTTTTGTCTTTAATAATTTGATGTAAATCCATATAACTTTTCGCAAATAAATATTCAAATATAAAATATTTCATGGAAAGTTGAACATTTTGTCAATAAATGAAAATTTTAAATAAATCTCGTTTCATTATTTATGATACGAGTATGTACCGTTTTCTACAGACTTTGAGAACAAATGCTGTATTGTTAATAATAATTAAATCATTTTAAATCGTAACTTAACAAAGAGATTCATAACCTTCGTTGCCAAGTTACTAAGAATTTGCCTGTGGTTTTGGATTCAATTCCCGGTGATACCGAAAAAAATGTCCCAGTTTGGTAAAATAATTAGACAAAGTTTGCTTACAATACTCGTGAACGCCGAACATGGGTATGAGGTGGGTGTTTATTATTTATTTATTATTATTATTAATTTATTATTATTGTTATTATTATCGTTGCCTTTTCAAGTGCAATAGTATTGCTAACACGTGTATTGACCTACCACTAGTTCCGTTTTTAGTCTAATAAGTCTCGTTTTTTTCACCAGCCTTAAGTAAACTCGAAGGTTTACTTGAGGCTGATGAAAAAAAAATGTTTCCCAGTCATGTCCATCAGTCAGTTCGAATTACCAATTCGAATATGTTGAAGAATACTAAATGAAATAACAAAAAGGACTAAACCCAAAATAAAAGATTATAACAGTCTTATAAACATGGCATTATAAGTCTAAAATAATAATTTTTTCTTCTTCTTCATTAACATTCTTGTCCTTTTTGAATGTTTGGTCTATTCTAAGATCTTTTCTATGGCTGTTTTGACAAGAAGCTTTTAATGAAGAACAGTGAATATCCGTTTTTTCCTATCCTCCTTCAGCCTTGAATTTTTCCCTGCTATATATATTGAAAAATCTCACATTTGTCTCTGTGCATTATTATATTGATTACTCCAAATCGATTTCGTAGGGCTGGGTATTATTATAGAGATTTTGCCGTTACCAGTTCTATGCCGGAGAATGGTCTACTTTTGAGTGTTACGTACTCATATATGGGTGGCACGTACAGCTTTAGTGTTACGTATATGGGTGGCACTAGCAGTTTTAGAAAGCACTCGAAAACGGCGCTTTTTAGGAGGTCTTATCTAAATTCATAAAATACACGTACGAACACTACACACATTTACTACACTATACGTAAAGCCAAATATAATGCAATCACATAAAATACACGTACGAACACTACACACATTTACTACACTATACGTAAAGCCAAATATAATGCAATCACATAAAATACACGTACGAACACTACACACATTTACTACACTATACGTAAAGCCAAATATAATGGAATCACATAAAATACACGTACGAACACTACACACATTTACTACACTATACGTAAAGCCAAGTATAATGTAATCACATATAAAAAAACCTTCAAAGATTTAATAAGGTTTCTGCGGTTTTCTTACCAAATATATTTTTCTGAATATGTGTAGATGCGGGGTCTAATGGCCGTAACTTCGAAGTTCCTTTGCTTTCACTCAAAATGTGAATATATTTATCTTAAAGCATTTTTTAAGATAAATATATTCACATTCACAAAATCGGGTTTGAGTCCCGAGTTAGGATGCCCTTGAGGGGAGTTTGTTCTCTAAATATTTGGTTTTTCGAGTTAGAATGCTCTTGAGGAGAGTTTGCTATCTAAATATTGGGTTTGAGTCCCGAGTTAGGATGCCCTTGAGGAGAGTTTGCTATCTAAATATTGGGTTTGAGTCCCGAGTTAGAATGCCCTTGAGGAGAGTTTGCTATCTAAATATTGGGTTTGAGTCCCGAGTTAGGATGCCCTTGAGGAGAGTTTATTCTCAAAATAGCGCAGTATAAATTGTCTTTTATTATATTTCCAAAATACTCCAAATGTCTGATTCAGAGTGTAGTAATACTTAATTATTTTCCGTATATCAATATTATGTAACTTGGCCAGCCCTTAAGACTTTCTCGTTATGGACATTATCACTATGAGATTCATCGATAGAGTCACATGAACATTTTCTAGGCATTTGACGGTGGTCTCATTAATGATTTAACTCTAACTGCATTTTTTGTTTACACTGTAAATTTTTTTAAGTAATTTAAAATAGATATTCATCAAAATAAAATTAATGAAATTATTTAAAATATAAAATTTCCATGAACGTTATCAAAGAGTTTTGAAATTGACGAAAATAAGTAATTAATTTCTTTTATTTAATATAAATATGAATTTAATTTGAACTAAAAACTACAAATCTCAAAGGCAATCTATTTTATTTGTGATTTTAATTACTTTTGTTTCTTTAAACGATTTGAAAATCTTTGCTTATTTTGTGTTGTGATAAAAAAAACAACAAATCAAGCGTAATAAAGTATCGTCACAATTTTTAAAGACAAAAAGTCTACGGCATTGGTTTTCGACTGCTGCTCAAAAATATTGTAAAAATGCATATGGGAGCTACGAGTATCGCGGTGCATATAAACAGTAATCTACCACACAAAAAGGTTTCTGAAATCTTATAAGTAAAATATTTATCGTCAACCGAGGGGTTTCGAGTTCTATTTTCAATTCTGATAGAACGAAATTGTCCCATACGGCTTTTATCATTCAGTATATTTTCAATGTATGTAATTGGCTGTGTAAACATTTTGATATGTTTGAAAAGATTTTCTGAGCCAATTTACAAACGTCTGTTGATTTTTTACAGTAAAGTCATCCTTCATAAATCGACATAATTAGAAAATTAAATAATCGCTTGTTAGTGAACATTAATTTAAAGCGTATTTTTCGATACAAAGAGTATCAAGTGATTTTCATTAATACCTCTCTCAAAAGCGTACAGATTTTTGAATCTGGCGGCATTCACTGTATTACACTTCCATTATAAACAACCTGGCTAGTCAATTTCTCTCCCCGCCCGGCGAGTCAATTCCTCTTCCAACCTGGCGAGTCAATTCCTCTTCCAACCCTTCAGAAATATGTTAAATTAGTCTCCAGTTATAATCAAACTGCGACCTTTTTTTCAAACAATTGAATAACAAAGGGAAACCTATACATCCCCGGGATGGTACATGGGTCTTTTACCAACTAGGCCACTGAAATCATCAATATCCGACAAGACATTCATACATATGATGGTGTAGATCAGTGGTTCTTAACCGGTGCTCCACGAGGATGTTACAAGTGCTTCGTCAAATACGAAACGTTTGATCGAAGTTTGGCGAATCGCGAATACACCGTATAATATACATATTATGTAATATTTGCATAATAATGTACTATTCTTTTATGTTTTTTTGTAATCTGTAATTTTTATTTATAAATAAAAGTTCATGAATTTTTTATTGTTAGTTTTATGACCTTCATGATTTTGGTGCTCTGCAAATTTTTCTTATAATCATAAGTGCTCCGTGAGTTCGAAAAGCCTAGGAACCACTGATGTAAATAATAACCTGCTTCCCCGTAGCCTAGATGTTACCCATGGCACAGTTGGTAAGATCAGACATGTATCATATTTACCCCATCGTGAATTAAGGTAGTTTTCGGTGGCGTATTAATAAACCGAGCTTTTAAGGTATTCACTACCTGCACATGGAATGAACTTGTTGAAGAAATTTTCTGATATCGATATCATCCATATATCATTCATTTTACAAGGAAGCATGATGAGTCGTCATTCCAACGTTAATTAAGTTAAAAAGCGAAGCGGTATCGTGGAGTTTATTTTAAACGAGTGAGTCGTATTACACCAGCAAACTCACCGGCCACATCGCTGTACTGGATCCGATGGCACACCGAAGTGAGGCGAACGGAGCACATCGGCATGTGTTTTTCCTGTTTTTGTTTATGGAAGAATAGATACAACCAAATTCATAAGTGTCCTTATAACCCGAATTCTAGGCGGTAAAAATAATGTGTCGTTCAAGAGCGGGGTTCGAACCGGCGACCTCCCGCACAGTCCAGTGCGATACCGTGCGGTACCGTGCGGCCATATGTATATCTCTAAACATGAGTAACATTGTTCCGGTTGTCATAACAGCTTTGATTTTTTTTGTGATTGGATTTAACATATCTCAAATGTAAAATAAATTGATGGGATAGGATTAAACATGTCTCAAATGTAAAATAAAATGATGAGATTGTATAAAACATGTCTCAAATGTGTAATAAATTGATGGGATTGGATTAAACATGTCTCAAATGTAAAATAAATTGATGGGAATGGATTAATCATGTTTCAAGTGTAAAATAAAGTGATGGGATTAGATTAAACATATCTCAAATGTAAATGAAATAAAAGACATTTATTTTTAAGTTCGGATGTGGCCAGTTCGATTCACGTTGGTACACAATTTTTAAGCAAAAGTGTTCCAGTATGGTTTTCACTGAATGACTCTTAAAATATATTTATGGTGTATTTAAAGATATTGCCACATGGCGAAAAACTTAGGCGAGTTAATTGTGTTGAGTAAAACAAAGAAGAGCATTTTGAGAAGGTTTGCACACATGGAACGAATTAATAAAGAAAGACTAATAAAAACATATATAGTGCAAATGTGAGTGGATGGCGTGAGAGGACAAGACCAATAAAAGTATGGTAGGATCAAACGAATTATATTTAATGAATAAAACGTTGAAAGTCAAATAAATTGTAGGAGTTGTAAGAATGAAGAGGCGAAGGATGTGTGTCGAGATAGATATGTCTGGCGCTCTATCCTCTCTGCCTACCCTATAAGGGAAATGGCGTGATGTTATGTATGTTTGTAAATAAAAGAAAATATGAGATAAATTAAAACTCGTGAAAAAGGTTCTGCATCCCCTGTGTAGCCGGCAAATCATTAAAATATAGTTATTTTCAGTTGACTGGCGGTGAAAGGCCATAGCGTATGAAGGAATATGGGGAACCCTTGAAGGCACATTAGGAGAAGTGGAAGGGTTGAGGGAGAAACTGAAACATTATGTTTTAAACAAGAGCGTGATTCGTAGAACTCCACTTTTTTGTTTTTGTAAATTAATAACAAGTATGGCGTTTATTCCAGTATAAAAGACCATTTCAAGTGTTTTTAATTTATAAAAAGTCATTCATGAACGCCGCTTGATAAATGTTCATGTATTTATTGATGGTATTTATGGCCAAGTAGGTTAAAAACCTGTCTTTCATTCCGGGGGTTGTGAAGGAACAGATTTTCATTCCGGGGGTTGTGAAGGAAGAAAACAGATCTTAATTTTTTTCCACTCATGCACGTAATTTTCGCCTTTAAATTTAAAGATTTCATCATACACACAATTCTTTTATTCGTAGTTCTCACTTTACTTTTGTGGCGACTATATGCGCGGTCACTGAACCCACGAGACGACCTTTGCCCACCTAAACAATGCGAGACAAACAATGCCAAAGTCCATGCGGTCGGTCATTCAACTCACTACCAGTGAAGACCGCATTCCATGAAGAAAAGAGAGAGAGCACCACATCTTTTGCGCTGTCTCTCAAAACAAAAGGATACATACGCATCGACAATAAACGTATTATAAGCGCAAAGACGAGACAGCGATATATCTCGTGCGCATTCTCGCACACGTTCAAAAACATTATAAATACCGACGTTTGTCAATAAAATTCCTCTTTGCATATTCCGATTTCGACAAGTTTTTATTTATCAACAATTATCCTCATCATCTCTCCTTTAAGGAACAACCGTTTCTAAACTTTCATTCAAAACCTGCTCAACTTTATCCAACCACGTTTTCCTTGGTCTACTTATTTTACACACACCTTCAATTTTCTGACTTTTACACTCGTTTATACTCGTCATTCTTTTGTCAGTCATTCTCTTCACATGTCCAAACCATGTTAACACTCCATTCTTCATTTGACTTAAACAATTATTTATGTTCAATCTATTTTATTTCA